>VWYI01004137.1:12481-41980 GCA_013399455.1 Anthoscopus minutus | reverse complement strand
GCACGGGCCCGGCCCGGCCTGCGGCGCACTGATAAGGCTACGGCTGTCGGCCTCCTCCCGACTGCCCCGGCCAGCGCCCTCTGCCGCCGCCCGGACCGGGGAAGGGACAGGAGGGGGCCCAGGCCTGCCGAAATGGCGTCTGAGAAGACAGAGGGGCTCTCGCTATTGCTTGTAAATATCTCAAAGGCAGGTGCCAAGAGGATGGTGCCAGACCCTTTTCAGTGGTGGCCTGTGAGACAGTGAGGAGCAGTGGCCATAACTGAAAGCTTAAGAAGTTCCATCTCAGTGTGAGGAATAACTTAACGTTGAGGGTGGCAGAGCACTGGAACAGGCTGCCCAAGGAGGTCGTGGATTTTCGCTGTCTGGAGACATTAAAAAAACCACCTGGACGTGTTCTAGCGTCAACTGCTCGAGATGACCCATGGGGTTGGACTGGAAGATCGCCAGTGGTCCCTTCCAATCCTAACAAGTCAATGGTTGTTTGAGCCTGCCCTCCCCTGGCCTGCCGTGCCCTGCCCTGCCCTGCCCTGCCCACTGATGACAGACACCAGTCTGGGAGGAGACAGGACCTGAGGCAGCCAATCTCGGAAGAAAGCAGGGACTTGGCCTCCTCCCCTCTTCCTCCTTTCCCTGCCCGCATGGGTCACAGTATCTCCAGCCATCTCAGGCTGGCCACTGGACCTTGCCAGCCTGTGTCCATGGGTTTGGTCTTGGTTCAAACAAGGGAAAATGTCCAGCCAGAGGAGACCTGCCTTTCAGGGACACCATGTGCCTGATCCCAGGCTGCTGTGTACAGGATTGATATAAACTGATTTTATGTGCCCATGCTTGAGCTAGAGCCCACAGGATTAGAAGGAGTAATGGGTTCAAACAGAAAGAGGGACAGATATTAGGAAGAAATTCTCTACCCTAAGGGTGGTGAGATACTGCAACAGGTTACCCAGAGAAGTCCTGGATGTCCTACCACTGGAAATGTTTAAGGCCAGTTGGGATGGAGCTCTGGTCCAGTGGGAGGTGTCTCTGCCTGTGGCAGGAGTGTTGGAACTAGATGGGCTTTAAAATCCGTTCCTATCTCTTATTATTTTCTTCACATATCATTGCTCAAGGTGCATTTACCAATCTCCTACCCCAAACCTGATTTAAGAAAAAGAAACCACCACTGTCCTGTTTCCCCTACCAGAGTGCCCAGTAAAGGGGTACCTATACTTCAATTTCAAATTTTTGGGTCAAGCTTCTGTATAAATTAAGTTAACATCGGTTTTTGAGACTAGATTTGCCACAGTGGTTTGAACAATCACACTTTAAAGTCTACAAATGAGTAAAACTGTATTAAAAGATCATGAGAAAACATGAACAGTCTTTTGCTACTGCAAATGATATAGCCAAATTCCCAGCATTTAGGTAAATCAAGGGGTTAGCACACCCAGTGACAATGGTGAAGAATGGAGCCTCATCCTAGGAAAACCACTGCAGCAGTTTCCCTTGATATTTGAATGAATCAGCATAAACCTCCCTTTATACTTGAGTGAATTCCCATAAACCTTCCCCGCAAGAGGCCAAGTGCAAGTGCAGTAGCTCCACAGCCTCACCCCAGGTCCTGGCTTTTCTCCTTTCCTACATGCAGCCTTCCTGCCCTCTGTAATGCTGCTCTTAGTCATTGCTAGGAAGGTATGGTGTATATACCTTATATAAAATTACAGAGTAGGCCAGACTGGAAGGGACCACAGTGGGGCATCTGGCCCAACCTCCCTGCTCAAGCAGGGCCATCCTAGAGCAACTGACACAGGATTGTGTCCAAATGATTCTTCACACAGGATTGTGTCCAAATGGTTCTTGAACATCTCCAGTGAGGAAGACTTCATAACCTCTCAGGACAATCTGTTCCAGTGCTTGGTCACTTGCACAGTGAAGAAGTTCTTTCTCATATCCTGGTGTAATTTCCTGTGCATCAGTTGCCCGTTGCCTCACGTCCTATCACTTGGCATCACTGAGAAAAGCCTGGCTGAATCCTCTTCACACGCTCCCTATAAACATAGCTATTTATACACACTGACGAGGCCCCTTCTCAGTACCGTCTAGAGCCGGAATCCCGCAACCGCTTCCCAGCCTTTCCTTCCTCGAGGGCCCTCACGGAAGCCAGGCCGCGGGAACGGCGGCGCGCGGGGCTCGGGGGCCGCCAGGGGGCAGTGCTGCGCGGAGCTCCCGCGGCGCCTCCCTGGCGCTCGGCGCTTCCCGGAGCCCTGCTCGGAGCGGAGGCGCGACCAATCCATCCCTCAGGGAGCGGCGGGACGGGCCGAGCCGAGCCGGGCGGGCCGTCCTCCTTGTGAGGGGCGGTGGGGGTGTGTGGAACCTGGGCTGCCCTGTGCCTATGTTTAGGGAGATTTTTTTGAGTAAGTATCTCCCGTTGGAAAAGGCAATGCAGCGCGTGGCCTCTTCCCGCGGGCCAGGAGAGGCCCGGGCGGCGCCTTGCGGCGGGATAGTCCTGACAGAACCCGCGTTACCCAAATAGAGGGGCGGAATCAATTGGTTTGGGAAAGACCTCTGCGATCATCAAGTCCAACCTATGACCAAACACCACCCTGTCAGTTAGACCATGGCACCCCGTGCCACGTCCAGTCCGTTCTTAAACACCTCCAGGGACAGTGACTCCACCACCTCCCTGGGCAGCCCATTCCAGTGTCTAATCACCCTTTCTGTGAAGAAATCCCTCCTAATGCCCAGCTTTAAACTCTCCCAGCTTAATACTGTGTCCTCTTGTCGTGTCGCTGGCTTCCTGGGAGAAGAGGCCAACTCCCACCTGGCTGCAGCCTCCTTGTAGGTGGTTGTAGAGAGCCATAAGGTCACACCTGAGCCTCCCGTAGGCTAAACAACCTAGCTTTGGAAAACTACTGGTTTTGGGGCAACACTACACAGGGCTGTTAAAGGGGGAAACACTCAAATAGGGTATCTTAGTGAGAGGGTTGGTGAGTTGACCCTGAGGAGCCTCACGCCATTGCAGGCTGTGTGCCATGCTGCACCCCAGGGGCCAGCACTGTGTCCCCCAAGATAGCTGCCACTCATCTCTGAGGGCTGGGTATTAAATGGGGTCAAGGACATAGGACAGTGCAAACTTCAAACCTCGGTGTGATGCCAGGGCAGGGCAGGGTTGGCCCCCTGCCCATACGGGGTGCTGGAAGGTGCAGACGGGAAACCCAGTTAATGCAGGGGTGGATACAGGTGAACACACCATAAGAAGGACACACAGAGGAAAGTTTGCAGAGATGAGAGTTTATGTCTTGCAGTGAAGCTTCAGGTGCTGTCAAACCTGTACTGTTCCTGGGTTATCTGACTGGGTATATGAAAGCTGATGGGGTTAGATGTTGTAGATTAAACTCTAAATGTTACATTTCTATTTAGTTTTTGCATGATACTGAAATAGTTTTGTAGCCTCTCTGCATGTCCAGGGAGAAAAAACCAGGCACTTCAGGACAAAAGTCTGCATTGAGTGAAGCAAGCCCTACAAAAGCAACAGAGCATTGAAATAATACATGTTCTTTCAATGTGCCATTTAAAGGAAAATTAAACATTTCCATTGTGAAATTAAACCTGAATGAAGCATACAGTTCCCACTGCCAAGTGCATCTGAGCAGTGAGATGTGCAGAGTGGGGCTCCACCATCTCTGCATGTAGATGTCACTGAGGTGTGTGATCTCTCTGTGCAATAAAACAATCCATGGAGACATAAACAGTGCTTCAGAAAGGCAGATTCTTAGCACTTGTGTCTATCCTATGCTGGTTGCAGGATGAGAGCTATTGGAGAACACAGGATGTTTTCTCTCTTAAGACTTTGGAGGAGTAAGACTTATGGATAAATAATTTTAAAAAGAAAAGAGAAAGCCAAGCACTCCCCACCTCCTCCAGGACAAGGAGATCTGCGTGACAAAGGCACCAGAAAGTTTAGGTGCAGCAGAGCTTTACACGCCAGTTTGGTTTAGGCTTTGTTTCTGGATTACAAAATAAGATATAAAAACACAACCACCTCCAAACTCACAGATGGTTATATTATACAGTCATCCTAAATGGTCAGGAAATATTTTCATGAGTGGAGTTGCCAGGGGGGAAGAGAGTGCCTGTATTCTAGCTATTCTTTTCCAGTCTGTTAACCACATGCAGATTGCTCTGCTATTGCCTTCAGCAAAAATGGCAAAAAGCAGCAGCGGTCCTGCACACGTCTCCAGCTAAGCTAGTCACCAATAAAAAAAACAAAAAAGAAAGGTGTGCAACATGCCTCGCTTCAACTCCAATAATGGGATGAAGTTGTGAGGTGTTAAACTAAAATACTACCAAGTCACATGTGCGCTCACAACTCCAGTCTCTGGAAGTGAATGTTGAGGGCTCAGTGGATTTCTGGTGCTGAAGTCCATGCAGCTCCAGAAGGATCTGTGCTAGTCCTAAAGGGCAACTTGTCAGTACATGAGTTTTGTTGTGCTTTTCTGGATGCCTTTCTCAACATGCAGTTGGCACTAGTTTGCCTGGAGCTGTCTTAGAGTGTGACTCCAGTTTATCACTGCAGCAGCACACAGCAGTTTCTGCCCTTATTTGCCCTGTCCCTTCCATGAACGACCAAGCATCAGTGGCTATTGCAAAGCTGGGCTGGCCTAAGGCAGACATCAGAATGCACAGGTAGTATCACTGCTGTCCAGAGAACAAGAAACATCTACTGGTAGGAATGGTTTGTTATCTAGCAGCCTTTCTCCCCTTACTGTCCATCTACCTCATCACTTCCAGGAACTTCCCAAGATTCATGTGCAATCCAGCCCTTGGATATTTCAGTGGGGTATTGCTGTGTCTCTGAATAGAACATTTGCTGTTGTCTAGGTAGCCTGCTTGTCTAAGTGTAAGAATGGAGTCTGATCTGGCATCTTCCTTATTAGGGGCAGGGGGTTGAGGATATCCCTGAATATCCCAGGATCAAAGGTTTCTTTCAGATGGAAACAGGCAATTCAGTCTGCTACAGCCTACCTCTGTTGAATAATTTTAAGCCACAGGAAAAACAAACAAAACAACAAAAAAGGCAAATAAAAATCAAACAAACAGAAAAACAACAAATAAGAAACACCCCAACCCAAACCCCAGGCTTGATATTTACAGGCTATTTACAAGTAATGCAGGGTAATAATTTCAATTAGCTGCCTGAGCAGCCCTACTGCCGCCCTACCAGGGCTGCTGGAGTAAGTGTTGATGCATGATGTGCAGCAAAGTGAACAGAAGCATCACTACTCGGTGGGGAAAGGAGTGTAGCAAAGAAATAGAACTGGATACCATCATGATCCTGGTCTTGTGCCCTGACACTCATAGCTCCTGAGCTGCCTCCCATCCCATTCCCCAGAGCTGGCATAGCAATCCTAGCATACCCCTCCCTTTGGCAGCCTGGTAGAGGGGTTAGGGTGGATTTACTTCCTCCAGTTCTCAGGCAAAGTGTCAGAGAAGCACAGCCCATGTGCTGATATACAACACCAAACACTCTAAAGCCCTGTTGTTAGCTGATCCTCCATCTGTATATGCTAAAATATTGTTGTTATCAGGATTGTGATAAACAGAAGACCACAACTTCAATGAAGATCACAAACCTGTGCAAAGAGAAGACAATTTTATCCTAAAAGGAACTGCGAAGATCTGGACTAGGTAGGAAATCAAGACTACTGATAAAACAAGCTTCTGAAATTGCCTCTTTCCTCCCCTAACCGTCAGCTTAATGCAAGAATAATGCTTGTAATACTGAGTTATTTCTGTAACTTCTGCGGCTTCCTTGTTCAACAACTTCCTTGTCCTAAGAAGAACAGGTCTTCCTGTTTCTTCAGGATAACACACAGTAGGTAACACCTTGCCTTAAACTGTGCATTTAGAATGTGTGACGTTCTCCGTTCACTTGCTGCTCAGTGCTGTTTTATAGCAGTGTCCATGAAACAGAACAGAGGTTTAAAATTTATTTAAAAAACCTACCAGTCCAGAGGAAAAATTTTATTAGTACTTTGTACTTGAAGTACACTGAGCAGGGTGAACATTGTTATTTCAGTCAGTTTGGGCTCCTATCCAGTACTTTTTTTAAAAAAAACCCCATAGCTGATGTGCAGCATGCCAGGATAGTCTTTGGCAAGGGACATGAAGGCACTTAATTTTACTGTCACATTGGAGTCTTGCAGTTTTAGAGCCTGGCTCACCATAAGCAACTAGACACTACATAAAAGAAAGGCCATTTCAGGACGTTGTTGAAGAACCCACAGAGGTCTAACAAAAACAAAAAGTGGCACGTGTTGAAACAAGGTTAGCAACTTGGCCTGAAGTCCTTTTTATTTTTCTTGGTGAATCTGAAGGACCTGTTAAAGGAAATACCATTTCTGTCAAATGTTTTTGGACCTAAAACACTTGTAAGAGACAGTCTTTTCACAAAGTGACAAGAATAGGGAGGAATAGGATGAACTTTNGAAATAGAGAAAGATTGTTGTAAAAGTGATAACTGATTTTAAAAATCCCAGATTTCGTTTTTGTGTTGTCAAGTGGAAAAAAGATAAGTGAGTGAAGGAGGGAAGTGTTCTCGAGGTTTCATTTGGACTTTTCCTTGTTATTTCCTTTTTAGTTTTGTTAATAAATTCTCCTTATAGTCTTAAGTTTAAGCCTGCGTTTTCCTTTCCTCAAAAATCATATCTCACAACAGAACATGAGTGGGCTAGTGAGTTTTGGCTAACTCTAAACCCACAACATTTTTTGGTGCGTTGGCCGGGAAATTTCAAATTGGCAATTTTAAAAACCATGATACTTAATTGGTGTTTCTGCCTGGTTCCAACTGAACCTGCCACAAGACTGAACAGTGTGGCAGCACACTGCTTGGGAGATGCCTGTGTTGAAAGTGAGAAGGGCTACTTTAGTCTAGACCTGTGAATGGGTGTGGCAATTCATTAGAGCACATACCCTTTCCTTTCCTCAGTATTCAGAGACTAAGCATGGACTTTTACCTTATCTCTGTCTATATAGGCTGTGGCCTGGACTACCTCACACCCTGGAAAGGATGTGCTCTTCATTGTCTTTATCAATTCAAGAGGTTAGGGAACAGAACAAAATTATCAGATAACAAATGTCAAAACCAAGGGAATATTTTTCCCCCTTCATAAAATCAAGGTGTAGAACTTCTTGCTGCAGCAAACTGTGGAAGCTACAAGTATATAGCTGATTAAGAAAAGAGATGAGTCTGTTTTAGATGAAACTAAATGCATCAGCAGCTACATAGCCTGCAGTGCCAGTGGTCTACTGTAACAAACCCCAAACCCCCAGCACACCTAACTGTGAGAAGACAGGATTGTGTAAACTATGAAAGGACCACTGTTCATTTGTCCTGTTTTTCTATCTCCTGACAACCACTGGCTGGTACCATGCAGGATCTGGTGCCCTGTGCATCATCCAGGAGCCACACGAAGTAAAAAGTTTTGCAGGGGAAGGAGGACCCAATTACCTGAACTCTGTTACACATGGACACACAAACTGCTACGATGTTTCTTAACATCTGAGTGCTCAACTATGTCAACTTAAGTACTTTTGTGGTTTCTTGGTATATATTTAAAACAGAAAGTGGTCCATACAAGTATACTGATTTCTGAACTAGATACCTAATAGAGACTACACTCCAAATTTTGCTAGACTTTATAGTATTCCTTCCTTCCACTCTAACTTTCCCTCCAATTTTGACTTGAAATTCAGCATGTCAATCAACTGCAGATATTCTTTATAGTCTAGATTATTTCCTAGCTTCCTTCAAAGAGCACCAAAACCTCCATGTAGTACATCGTTGTTTATAGGTTTGAAGCACGTAATTAGTGACTGTTTTTCCAACAGTTCAGGAATAACTTTTACATCTTTTACCCTATATGCATATAACAGGATTTGCTTCTGAAGTCTCTTTACTCTTGCCACTTCTACATGCAATACTTCAGAGCAACCCAAGTAATAAAAAGCCCAATTCTGCTGTAGAAGTATGTTAAGAGGAAACTTTGTTCTCTGCTCATCTCGTTCTTATTTCTGCTTCCTACTCTTTCCCCCAATCTCCTCCCCTCCCTTTTTGGCTGCTGTTCACTCTACTTCAGGACCGAAACTCCAGTTGCTCTAAATGTAAACACTGCTCAGGACATATGGCAACAAACACCAAAATGAGTTCCAGTGAGCACTGGTGGGCCATATCCTTCCTGGGTATTCACACAGGCATTAAGCCAAAACAGTCATTGCACAATGAAATCTTTGGGCTAGAATCTACAGAATTGAGAAAAACCACTGAAAACAACTAGAGAGATTACTGCAGGTTGAAGAATACCATGTGTTTTGTTCTGGTGAGCAGTATTGGCTCAACAGAGCTGAAGAGGGTCTCTCTAGAGACCTGCATAGCACAAAGCATCAGCAACACAACCATCTTCCATACATTTTTGTTCATATGCTCAGTCCTGATCTGGGATTGTTAAACTGCTTCATTCGTACTTCTGACATGCAGCCATCAGAAGATCAGCAGTGCCATTCAACTCCAGGTGTACAGAGGGGTTTCTGGTACTCCCAGCACTGAGCTGCAGCACATGCTGGTATTAATGTCAGAAAGGTCAAATACTTTCCTGGGAAAAGATTGTTGTAGTTTATGATTTGGTAAATACACAATAAAATAAAATGGCAACCGTGAGTTGTCATCTGAACTCATGATTGTCTAGATATTCAAGAGAATTTTCTCATGAAAATCCAGAAGGGCTGAGGGAAGCTGACAGGAATTATCATTTATACCCACAGCCTGTCTAGAAGACATCTGCTTGGAAGAGGCATTTTGAAACATCAAACAACAAAAGAAAGGCTACAGTGCTACAGAATGAGGCCTTCTGGTGCACAGTGTTAACCTCAGGGGGTACCTAAATCCTCCACATACACATCAGCTGACCTACAAAGCTGTATCAATATCCCATTCCATGATGTGTCCCATCAGCTCTGTGAAAAGCTAGTAGGGTGACATCAAAACACAAGTGAGTGAGACCACCAGATTCAGCCTCCAAGTGGCGTCTGGTTCAAGCATTGCAGGGGAAACTGCTGCCCTCTTCTCATATAAGTCAGAGTGAACTTCCCAGAAAGGGACCAAACAATTTTTCTTTTTCTTTTTAAACTAAATGCTTTTAATAGAAAACAAAATACAAAATAACTCTTTCCAGAAAGCAGAAATATTTAATCTCTCAGAATGACAAACTAGAACGTGCTTTTTCTGCAGATCCTTGTAAATGCTGATGATTTATCTCATAAACTGTTCATGAAACCTGTATTGCAACATTTGTGAAAAATTCAACACTGGCAGAGTTGCCTCTGTGTACACACAATAATTTAGTAATACGATTTTTCCCATGTCACTTTGTGTGTTTCTCCTCATCCCCCTCTCCCTGCCAACTTCCATTTATGGAAATCTTTCTGTGAGGTGCAGTGGTGGGTTGGCATGCCCTGTTTCCCTTAGGAATCCAAACTTGGCTGTTTCTGTTCTATGGTACCCTCCCTCCAGACAAGGCAAGTTGTTCATTATTCTTAAAGCCACCACTTTGTCCCCACTGTCCTCCCATCCTCAAAACAGTGCAACCAGAGTCAGAAAATTTCCTAATTAATGGAACATAAATACACATAATCACAGCTAGTACCAGGAACCAAACCCAAACAACAATGCAGAGATGGGCCCTAACTGAGGTCAGATTTCCTTGCCCTTACCGAAAAA
Organism: Anthoscopus minutus; assembly: GCA_013399455.1. Lineage (NCBI taxonomy): Eukaryota > Metazoa > Chordata > Aves > Passeriformes > Paridae > Anthoscopus > Anthoscopus minutus. The sequence continues at coordinate 32,229 of VWYI01004137.1, read as the reverse complement.
AAACCCCAAGGGTATTTTCTACATATTTAGTCCAAAATATTCCAGAAGCGCTAATGGGAGCTGAAATATTTAGAACCACTATCACTGTAGAAAATACATAATGTTCTTTTAACAGAAGGGTCTTAAAAATGCTGGCCGTCTGCAGTACCAGGAAAGCAAAAGCTAAACAAAACAAAAACCACTGGGCCAGTAGTTCTCCACACACTGAAGCCTAATTAACATTAGGTAAGATATGCCCATCAATCAACGAAGGATATTTAAGTGCAGGTCACCAGCTTATCTGGTTAGCAGTTTCACTTGTCTGGGCCAGGCTTTTAGTTTCCCCGAGCTACTGGATTTACTCCCCTTTTTCGCATTCCTACAAGGACAAAATTAGAATGTATATGTATTTTCATCAATCCTCCTTTTTGCCTTATTCTGTTCAACAGCACAGGCCTTTCTGTGACATTTTAAAGCATTTGCATCACTCTGAACATGCCTTTCAAGGGGGCAGAGAAAGAGAAGCGTTTCACAGTCAGTAATCTCAGCTTGCAATGGACTCTGGCATTCAAGCCACCCACCCACCCACTTCCCTAAGACAAAAAGCAAAATTAATGTTCCTGATTTTCTTGTGCTATTCCAGTCACTAGAAGAAGATTACAGGCCATAAACTGTATGCTCAGTACATTATTCATCTGTCCAGTATATACACCAACCAGTTCACTGGAAGACCCATCTGCAGGGGCGTTGCAGTAAGTGTTCCGAATGTCCCAGACTCGAACAGAATTGTCCATGGATGCTGAAGCAATTAAACTACTGTCAGGGCTAAATGTCAGGCTGGTTATATTGTCTGTGTGTCCCCTCAGTTCTTTGTAAAGAGTTCCTGATGCCAAGTCCCACAGCTTCAGCCGCTGGTCTTCACCTGCTGATGCCAGGTACTTCCCGTTGGGGGAAAACGCGAGTGCCAGGACAGGGCCCCGGTGCCCAGTGAAAAGCCGCACCGAGTTGCCCTGCTGAGTGCTCCAGAGGCGCACAGTTTTGTCCGTGGAGCCCGTGGCTAAGTAGTTGGAATTGGGGTGGAACTTGATGCAGTCTACGTCCGCCAAATGGCCCGCGTATATCCGCAGCGGGTATGTCCGATCAAACGACCAGAGCCTTGCAGTGCGATCATGGGAACCACTGGCAAAGTACAGGCTGCAGGGGCTAATATCCAAGTCCCAGACAGGATAGGCATGTCCTTGGTACAACACAGTATTTGTAAAACTCCCAAGGTCCCAGTATCTGATGGACATGTCCTCAGAACAAGATAAGAGTCCTGAACTGTCTGAAAGGAACCGCGTGCTATACACAGGTCCACAGTGTCCTCTCAGGATCTTCATTTCTGTGCCTGCATTGTCATCCTCTTCCTCCTGGTCACAAAAAAGAAAAAGAAACAAGGAAGGAAAGCATGTTTATCCATTCAACAAATACAGAAACCTCCACGAGGAAACCAGGAGAGTGTTAATACAGCAGGAATTATTTACTTTATATAGTTTAGATGCGGCACAGTTTGTGCAGCTCTGAGACACAAACATTGCTGGTGCACATTTGCTGTAAGTGAATACTGAAAGAGATGGTGAGGTAAGACTTTCTATAAAGGCATTATCATTAATTTTGGTAGCCTTAAGCTCAGTCCAGAAGGCATCTTAACTGGAGACTGCAGGCACAGAAGGGAAAAAATATTAATGACATTTTTCCTTTTGCTAAAAACATATGCCCAGGTTCTATCCACTCCACTAAAACCATTTGGCTAAGATGTTGAAAACACATTTTGGCCTCTGCTCTTTTTGTGCGGTCATTGTTGGAAGTGAATCTCACAGTATAGGGAAACAATCACAGATGTCTTAAACAAAAGGCAGGAGATGGAAAGACAAAGCATATTTGACAAGCTGTCTGCTTAACATTCTTTCCTAACCCCACATATGAACAGAAACTCAGCAAGGCTCTAACATCTATTTCTCCCCTGTAAGCTCCATCAGGATGCTTTCACATCCTCACCCTCGAAGAACAGCCTTAAAAATAGCAAAGGTATGTAGCAAATGTATGACCTACATTTAGGTCAATGTATCTATTTTGGCATAGAAGATGAACAGTCACGAAAATGATGGTGCTTTCTGAAACCTTTCTATTCTGTTCTCCAATTCAAGTACCAGGGCAAATAGTCAACAAGACTTTGTATGGAAGGCAAGAGTCTCTAAAAGACTGCACAGGTAGCACCTTTTGACTCTAAGGCTAGAGACTACACAGGGTTCAACGGAGCTCAGAAGTGTCCTTGCCTGACAAGCCAGGGTCTCACTGACAGTGCAAGATAACCTTTGCTTGGGGTGCACCTGCATAGTAGCTAGAGACCACCCTTCCTCAGGGCTGTCAGGCAGACACTTTTCCTCAGTACTGAATCAGTAACACTCATTCACAATCTCTGCAAGTCAAATTCAACACAACATCCTTTTGTTTGCGAGCAGCCCCTTTAAAGTTTATCATCTTAGACTGGACCGTTTCCTGCAGAAGGGGCACTTCCTGCCCCAAGAGGAAACCCAGTTCCCTAGGGCTGCTAGACTGTTGACAACCAACAGAAGTCAGGGCAGCAGAAGTCCATGCGTTGTCTCTCCCCTCCCCTCCCCAACCTCAGGCAGTTAGGCTTCAGATTTAGCAAGAGCCTGGAAAATGCTTCTCCTCCAGTGATTTCAAATTTCAGGCTGGAGGTGAGCAAACCCTGACTCGGCTATCTCCTTGTCTTTCTCAACTCAAAAACATGTTACAAAGTAGGCAGCAAGCCACATTTAGCAATGCTGCTTCTCTTCGCAATCAGTGTCCACAGAAACTTTATGATGCAGCTGGAAGGCAACTTCATCTCTGCTATGGAGGTGAGGCAGAGAGAACTGCAGGCTCTGGCATGCAAAGCCCCATTCTTATTCAAATTGCTTTTCTACCTCAGATAGAGCATGGCTCACTGGAATCCACAGCATCTCTAGGCTGTGTTACCACATTAAAGGAGAATGGCTGATACCTGCAGGATTCTATACTATTTAATTATGACCATAAGATTCCTGACAAGTTACCAGTGCAAGCCCATTCCAGCTGCCTGTATTGTACTACTGCAGTTGTTTCTGCAAATTTTGCAAGTCCAGGTACTTAATTTTGTGCATTCAAATACAAGGCTACTTGGGCTGTCTGCAAGCATCTCCTCTTCCCTCCTTGTATTACAGTACCCGGAAATTCGACAACACCTTCTGCAGCACTGAAACTCACACTCCTATATGGTCACAGGTAGCAAATCTTATCGCTCTCTTCGACACCCACTTAGCACAACTGCGCACTCCTGTCATAGCTCACTGAAAACAGTACATCTATAATGCTTCTGAGTCACCACATTTTTCAGTTTCCTCCCTATCCAAGTCAGCCTGCTGACCAGATTAGCAAGGCAGCTGCAAGTGCAGCCACTAAGCCTCAAAAAGCAACAATGATAGCCTCAAAGAAAAACAAACCATATCTCAAATTCCTCCCTTTTTTTTTCCTAACCAGTAACAGGTTTTGCTTGGTGTCATCATCTCTCTCATCCTGCAGTACTCTTAAAGATGTCAAAAGGGAAGATCTCTTACCTGCCTACAGTTGAGATGCCCTAGTAGGGAACGATGAAGAAGGATGGCTCTCTTTGCAGGACATTTTTTACTGCTCCTTCCAGAATTCCCCCCCATCTGCCATCAAACAAAGTGTCAGCATAATCCTCACCCATTACCACTTGAAGGACCACTGCCACTTAAAAGCAGAACCTTAAAAGCAGAGTTAAATGGGGTCAAGTCTTAGTCTTCACTGGATTTAAAGGCTGGCCCAATTGCGGCTTGGAACAGAGCATCATTTTCCAATGCTGATTTATGGAGTACCAGCAATGAGCATGGTAAAATTGCAAACAGACAGATAATACATCCATTTGTACAGCTACAAAACTCCATTTTTATACTGGACTCAAAGGAAGAGAGACTATAAAGTGGCATTTGTGAGATGCTACTATAAAGAAAACAGAATTATTTTATCCCAAAATAATAAGCCTTTCTTATTTGCAAGAAGCAAGACTACACCAGTGAAGTACACTGCAGCACCACACTCAGCAAAATTAAATTCTAAATTCTTCTACACCTGGAAGATGATTTTGACCTCAATGATGCTTCACACGGACTAGGAAAAAATATTCTATCATATTTGCTAAGTCTCACCTTCATTTGTATATATATATATATATATATGTATATACACACCTCTTCACAAGAATTAATAAACCCAACAGAGTAGCTTTAGTGCCACCCTGAACAACATCCACTGAAACTAGCATGATTTTAGTTCTTTATGACTTCATAAAAGGATGGATCTGCTTCCTTGCAGAAAATAAAAAAATCAGGCTGAAGACTACTTATTGCATTACTATTTAAATAGATTATCCAAAGTTAATTATATAATACAGGAATCAACCAAACCAAATTTTAACAAACTCAAAAGTTATTCCATGGAACTCACAGAAATAATGTCAAAGCACATTCATAATTTTTGTTGTTTGTATCAGCTTTATCCCTGTAAATTGCTACTGTTCAGACTACAGTGACAATCTGAAATACAGCTGCTGCTCACACTGAGCTGCAGCCCAGTCACGGTAGTCTGGTTTGGCTTCCTCTCCCATGGCATCAAAGCAAGTGCAGGCCTGTTCCCACCTGCAATACTGGCGGGTGCCCGTGTATTTTCACTTAGGGCTCCCAGATAACTGAATTTATTTCCTTATAGTCAAGGGGCTTTCATTTGCATTTGATAACCAAGTTTGTGTTCAAGATGGTACTGGTATCCTCCCTCAACTCGGAACTCCTGCTTAGGTCACTGTTTTGACAATGGTGGAAACTGTTCAGGGCAACCATAACTTTGATCTGTGCTGGCTTTTGACCAGTTTTTGGCTTTAGACCTGTGCACAAAAACTGCAGGGTACACATAACATCAGACAGCCACCAAAAGACACTTGCAATCAGGAATCCATGGCTGTCTCCTAATGCAAGTACAATATGCAGGTCTATGACTACATGCCAAAGAAAGCTGATACACACACTCCTGATAACCTGGCAGTATCTCACTTTTCCACAGTCCAGAGCCAAAGAAGGTGACCTGCTGATTTACCAGAGAAATTCTCCTCTGTTCCAGGCTGCTGACATTTGGCTTCCATGATGGGCATAGACAGTCATGCGTCCTATGAACTCTTTAAGTTTATAACGAAAACAAGTCCATAGCTCCATTTTGGGCCAGTCTGACCCACTTACCTGCTCACTCTGCAAAAAGGGTTAACCTGGGAAACAATGAACATGCTGCTGAGCTATCTCACCTTGATGCCTGACTCTTTTCTCAAGCTGTTTAATAAAGCAATCCCTAATCACAGGTCTCAGAATACACCAAGCTCTCGGCACTCTTCCAAAATAAATAGAACCTTGCCACTAAGTATTTTTTAGAAGAAAAAACAGTGGGAAAAGGGTGTCTCTCTGGCCAAACACTCAAAACAAGAACAAATGAGGTTATTTTTTTTGGTTTTGTTTTTTTTAAGAAGAAGAGTGATTAAACAACAGAAGAGTCAAAATTTTGATCTCTAACCAGATATAAGTTGCTACTTGCTCAGTTGTGTGGAGAATGGAGGAAGGGTGTGACTAGAAAGAAAAAAGAAAAAAAGGTCAAGTAGAAGATGCCATCTAGCATTTCATGTGGAGTGAAGGTACACATATTCCTGCCCTTGTCTCCAGCACTCTGAATTAGGAAGCCTCTGAAGTTTCTACACATCAGATTCCTAAACAGAGACATTTTGCATAATTTTCCCATAACCCTTGACTTCTGATAAATGAAGGTGATACCTGAAATACAGTTTTGCACATAAGCATCTGATCAGACTTCTTTAGCTCTTTCCTTACTTTGTATTTTCCTTTTCTTTTGTCTCTGCCCTTCTCTCCACCCTTCTGCCTGGTTGTTCTGAGCTACTTTCCTTCTAGTTTTCATTTGGCACTGTGTTTTCATTGCCTGTATCACCTTATTTCAGCTTCCCATCCCAAAGAAGGCTCCATGCTCCTCAGGGAAGGGAGCCTACTCTAGTCAACTGTCCTTTCTGGGTTGCCTGTCTACTCTCATCTGTTCAAGGACAGCTGGAGGGGGACCAGCACCTAGGACTAACGAACTATGACCTAAGCACAGACTGATTGCACCTCAGTTTAGCATTTACAACCACTGCAGGGAAGAACAAGGATGAGAGTAGGTTATAGAAGCTGTGTATCAAGGCAGAGTTCCCTAAGACATTACTAGATACTCAACAATCCATGTCCAAAACAGGTCAGCAGAAGGGGAACAAGGGGGCAAAAAAAGGTTATCCAGACCTCCTCATCCAGGATGTCACAAGCCAAATGGATGCGGGACACATCAACAAGGTGAGGCTCAGATTTCAACTTCCTGGAACGCAGGCTCCACAGCTTCACACACGAATTATCGAACCCAGCAGCGAGCAGCTTGCTATTTGGTGAAATCTCTGCAGTGTTCAGCAACTGCTCCGTGTTATAGAAGGCATAGAAACAGATGGTGGTCAAGGAAGGGGGACCATCCTTGACACGTTTAATGCTGTCCTGCAGTAAATCCAGCGCGGCCTCATTCTGCAGAATGGAAGCTGGCATGTCGCTGGGTTCCAGGCCATTGCTCTCGCTGCGTGAGGAGCTCCCACCGGCATAGAGCTGGTAGTCGGTCCTCTTGGCAGGCTGCACATCCAGGTGAATGTGCAAGGTCAGGACTTTGCACAGGGCGTTGTTGTTGTCACTTTGGAGGTAGCGAAGAAGGTAGTTGTAGCTGTCCTCTTGAAGGCGGATGACATATTTGTTGTCCAGAAAAGCCCGGAGCTTCAAGTTGGACAGGATATCTTGAATAGTCATGGTAGTCTGCAACTGTTCAATGATATCCTTCTGGCTGGCATTCTGCAGGAACATGCCATGGAAGCGGCTGTAAAAACTGTCCACCGTGCTTTTTAGGCCATTCTGGACCATGTTCAGATGGAGGTAGACGAAGAGAGGATAGAGAAGAGGCATCACTTCATGGCTGTGCCGAGAATCTGAATCTATACAAAAACACAATAACAAACTTTGAATGACTTCTTCAACTTCCTACTGGGAATAAAATAGAGCATGGATGAATACTGAAAAAGCCTTGACAGTGACATCTGAGAGGAAAAAAAAAGGGACATTTGTTGGCACTTCTAAGTGAACCTCTTCTGTCACCTAAAGGAGGTACAATAGAGATTGCCACATCAGTGAAGTACCTTGTCAGAACAAAATGCAGAGATTTCAAAACCCTTTTCAGATGTGGGACAGCTAATAATACCACCTCATAAAGTATATGACACTTGAATTTTCCCCATTTATTTAAAAAGTATGCCCTTTGTATCCTTTGTTTATGGTGATAAATGAACTTTAAAATGCATCAATTATATTTAAAAGAGTATTTTAAGTGTTTAAGGCAAAATTATTTACCTAGCTTGTCTGGCCTGAGCTTTGGTGGCTTTTTTTCTTTCAGCTTCAGTAAAATGTGAGTGTGGTGCTTTGGATGGAAACGATTTGTCTTCAGGGGAAAGGAAGCTACAGTTTCCAAATTGTACTGCAATATGCTGCGCTCTTGTTTTATTTCTGTGCCTGCTCATGTACATGCTTTTCTCTCTGACAAGGCAAATCCCAGTAGTAATTCCTAGTACACAGTATAACAAACCCCAGTTAGGCTGTGCTGTACCTTGCAGAGGCTGATCTGTGCACCAGCTCCACCCCTCCTTCCCCAGCTTCTCTGGGGCTCTTTGCTAACTGCAGGGAGCTGTGAGGAGGGGAGCCCTGCTGAACACCATAGCAACAAGCAGGGCCACAAGGAGTTACTACCACAGGACCAAATGGTCCAAATTACTGAAAAATATATAGGCACTGCCGATCATCAAACATTTGCTGATCCTCAAAATGCAAAAGGCATTGCTGCTTCTCAACCATGCTCTTCCCTCCTGCCACTCACCAATGCACATTCTCTGTTCTCCCTTTCCATTAGGTTATTTTACCTTTGTGCTGAGCACTCTTCCAGACCTTCTCTAGTCCATACTGTGCCTCTCTCTCATTTCTACAAGAGTAATTACAGAGCATGTGTGGTGTGCAGTGTATACATAGGTATTTGCATACTTGAGCATCACTCTCCTTCCCATCCCACTGAAATTGGGCCAAAGCTAGTGAAAACAATGTAAATGCATGTAGTAAAAGCTCTAAGCAGTCAGCAGGTCTCCTTCTTCTCCAGGTGCACTAGTCCAAAAATGAAACAAGAGGAAGGACCTCACTTCACAGTAGGTGAAAAAGGGAAGAGATGGGAAGTTGGCAGAAACAGGAACAAAGAAAATGTTCCCTAGAAACATATGAAGAGGTTACAAGAGCTGGGTCTGTCTAGCCTGAAGAATAAGAGGGTTTTCAACTGCTTGCCTTCAGTACTTACTGCGACATTGTACAGGAAAAGGAGCCAGCCTCTTCTCAGAGGTGCTCAGTTGAAGGAGAACAGGCAAGCCGCTCCAAGGGAAATTCTCACTGAATTGCAGCAAGGCCCCAGAGATGCACAGCAATCTCCAGAGTGTCTGACTTTCTAAACCTGACTGGAAAAGGGTCTGAGCAACCTGATCAAAACACCCATGTTGCCCTGCTTTGAGAAGGTGGTTGAACTAGAGACTGGTTAGTTAAGTTATTCCTTGTCACTAATCCCCTGCCCACTCCTCAGTGGGGCAGGCACCAAAGAAATGGGAAGTGTCCTGCTGTGCCCTTTGGCTGGGTTGGCAAGCTACTCCCTTAATCAGAGGTAGTTCATGTGTGTAAGATATCAAACTAGAGCAAGAGGGATAAAAAAAGATGAAAGTGGTCAATCTGAATACCAAAACCTAGCATTTCATCAAGCATTAAACGCTTGACAAAACACTGAACAGAGCTATCATACTTCTAAAAATCTATTTAACCATAAAGATTTACTTCAAATATAAAAGCACAAAGGTATTAAACTGCTGCAGGTGGCAAGGTTCCAAGAATTCACTGTTTTCTGCCTTTGCTTTCCTGCTCCCTTCCCTTCCAAAACTATCAGAAATAATAATCCCAGTGCTGTGCACACTGGGATCAAATACCTACACTGGACAAACGTTGTGTGTGACAACTTTACTTTCCTTCTACTATTCTTTAAAAATTCTATCTGCTTTATTCTTTCCATGTTGAGGACTTATAGAACAAACAAGGACATTCCCAAGAGTACCTTTATACAAAATTATCAAATAATTATATTAAAAAAAAGTCATGACTTGTCTTCTGCATTGTTACAGAGTAAGAATTTTTTTACTTTGCTGTATTGTTCCAGTCTCAAAGCCAGTACAGCTAAATTTACAGGATTCTCCCTTAAAAATCCAGACCATCATAAAAACAAGCCAATTATTGATAAAAACCTTAAACTAGGAGACAAGAGAGAACTACAGTCAATTCTCAGTTACCTGTCTTTCACATAGAGCACTAATTTTCCTTCCTGTCCCGTGTAAATATGGTGTTGTCTAGAAGACCTACAAAGGGCAAATGCTTGAACAAGAAAGGGCAAAGAGCCATCCATCTACAAAACTCGAAGCCATTCAGCACACAGAAAACAATCAAAAAATGAAAAATTAAATATTTCTACTTTAACTGAAATCTCAGAACTAGAAATAAAAACATTGTTAGTGATATGATTTAGAATTTTATTATATTGTCCTTTACTCACTGAAATGACAAAAAAAAGTCAGCTTTCTTCTTCCTTGCTTCCTGATTTACCTGTCAGAAAATTGCGTAATCGTCCAAACTGTACTTCATATTGCTGTGGCTCTGCCAGGCAGGGAGCTGCAGACACGACATTGGCACAACCAGACTCAGATTGGACTGTCAAATAAAAGAAGCAAAAATTACATGAGGATTTAAGGATTTTTACACTGTCTGAAAACAAAGCTTCTCATAAAATCCAAGGTATACAGCGACTCAAGACAACATTTTGTCTTTCAAACCATCCAGGTATGACATAATCCAAAGCATCTAAATATGACATTAACCACCTAGACAGATCATGAATGAGAAAATACACTGAAAGCCAAAACCCACCCCAAAAATCTCAGCATATCACTCGCTCTACCCAGAACAAATTTTTAAATACAACCTTAAATTCCCGAGAAATTCAGAGTAACGACCATCACAGACTCCTCAGAAGTTTTACAACTGTGCTGTTACAACTTTACACTCAGAAAAGATGAAGAAAGCAATATACAACTTTCTCTAAAATACAGTTTATTTTTCAATGAGTCCCACCAACCATCATGAACAGGTCTAAAGTGATACTACTTCAGATTCTCAAATTTCTCATCCCAGTCATTATAATTTACAACAAATTATAATCATTATCATTTATTAAGTCTCACAGGTGGTGGAAAAAACACTGAATCTCTAAGCAAACACTTAGTAATTTTTAACTAAAATGTGCTCTCCTCCCTGAGGAGGATTTTAGGTTAAGGGGTAGCTGGTAACTGACCACAAACTCAGTTGTTGTGGTCTCCTGTGCTGGTTTCACCTTAGTTGGTATTGGAAAAGAAGGAAGTAAAACATCCCCGGAAATGGTTCTCCTGAGAGAGACGCTTGGGAGTTTCAGAGATAGCCAGTGACTGTCCAGTTCTGAGAACTGACAGCTCTGTAAGCTATTCAGAGCTAAGTTCCACCCCCGTGAATACCATTGTGAAGCCCGGGAAACTCTGAACTCGCTCTCTTGGGTTTCTGGCGGCTGAAGGTGACAGCTGTGAGTGAGGGGAAGCCCGGCCCGACCTGGGCCCGGCCGGGCCGGGGCCGGGGCGGGCCAGGCTAAGCCACCAGCCGCTGCCGGGGCCGGGGCCGCCGGGGCTGAGCCGAAATTCCTCTGAGTCGTGCCTGAGCCGCGGCCAGCACGGACAGAGATGAGAGGCCGGATTCCCCCCCGCCCTTTGTTTTCAGCGCGGTTTTTTCTCGGAGCGGCTCCGGAGCAGAAAGAGAGCAGAGCCCAGCTCAGCTGCGATCCATCACCGTGACTGCTCCAGCCCCTGCCGATCTAGGTAGAATGTTAACCCTGTCTCTGCCAGTGCCCAGATGAGACTCGCAGATCATGACTTCTCCTTTGGGTGAGAGGAAACTCAGAGAGTGACAACATAAACAAGACTGGGTCAGTTGGGAAGGAGTTCAAATGAGGAAAGAAGGAATGAAGAGATGTCTTAAAATTGAGACTGAAAGTTCTTTTGGTAACACCATGGAGATGGACTATAATAACTACAGCATTTCCTTTAATTCATGAGAGAAACAAATATGGGGAGATGGTGGCCTGTTCAGTGTAGACTTGACCAGAGGTAACAGATGATTAAAAGTAGCAGATTTTAAAGAAGCAGTGGTGCTTTTGAGAAGAAGAAAAAGACTTGTGTTTTTTAGAGATGAAGATGATTGTAGCAATTGGTAAAGTGAGTTTTTTGAACAGCCCATCTTTAAAAAATGACACCCCATAAGTTGACAATGACCCATTGACTTAATGAAAGAAAATGGGAGGAGTTTCACAACAGCAGAGTTTTTTTCTAAACCGGGCAGCTGCTGTTTTGTGAAGATGCAAGCCACAGAGAACTGTTCTTGTGGACATATCTCCAGAGTGTTGAAAAAGAAGACTCTTTGCCCTATGTGAAATAGAGAAAGATTGTTGTAGAAGTGATAACTGATTTTAAAATCCCAGATTTCGTTTTTGTGTTGTCAAGTGGAAAAGAGATAAGTGAGTGAGGGAGGGAAGTGTTCTCGAGGTTTCATTTGGACTTTTCCTTGTTATTTCCTTTTTAGTTTGTTTTGTTAATAAATTTCCCTTATAGTCTTAAGTTTAAGCCTGCGTTTTCCTTTCCTCAAAAATCATATCTCACAACAGAACATAAGTGGGCTAGTGAGTTTTGGCTAGCTCTAAACCCACAACATCTCCTCAGATTGTGTTAAAACTATTTTTCAGAACCAGACTCTGGAAAAAGTGGTTCTGAACTGTTTAGAAAGGGAATTGGCTTCTCCTTCTCTGGCACCAAACTTTTGCTGTTCTGCTAATGGTGTGGAATCCACAGGGGACTTTGTCCAAATTTACAGACATGCATCAAGAAACCCTAAGCACATGCAAATACCAGTGATTAGAAACCCAATTTCTGTTCTAAATAGAGCACAAAAGGGAAACAAGTTTCACTATTTTCCTTTCTGATTTTTCTTTTTCAAATCATAACTCTCGTCCCCTCCAAACTCCCTATTTTTATTACTGTCACTTCAACTGATCGCCATCTCCCGTGCATCACTTTCTGTCCTCTGCCTTTCTATTCCTGATTGATCTGGGGGCTTTTTGTTCCAGCATTTGGCTCATGCACAAGTCTGACAGCCCTGGAAGTCTATAAACAACATTATCAAAGGTTCACATGCTAAGACAGAGATAGGCCAGCCTCCAGCTCATCTCAGTGCCTCTAATTAGAAAGAGATCAGCACATGGTACACAGGCAGCCTGCCACTCGTCTTGCCCCACTCCTCTCCCTCTTTTTCTCTCTCTGGTGAAACACAGGTTTACCTCCCTTCAGCACATGTAAATACAGGAGGTATGTTTGGCAAGCTTAATTCAGCTTTTGAAACAGAGAGATGGTCTGAGCTCATCATCCTCTCATGGGAAACAAACCAAAAAACCAATCCAGATTCCAGCATCAATACGATATCATCTCTTAAATCAGTTTAGATATAAACAAATATAATTTGCTGAAAGGCACAGCTGCTTTCTACAGAGCTTTCTACAGCCAGGCTGCTTCAGAAACTCAAAGATATTAAGAACTCCAGGCTCACATACTGGTACTACTCAACAGCTAAAGTAAAAAGCTCTGCTATTTGGATGTAAAATTGCATATAATCAATATCCAACATGAGAAAGTAAACTGCATGTATGCATACATAGTAACTCAAGAATACTTAGTGACAGCTTCCAATGCCACCCATGCAACTCTTGTTTAAAAGCAAAGAAATACAAAAATATGAGGGCCTGTCTCTTATACCATCGCAGGATTACATGTCAACTCTTCACAGAGATCTGGTGGCCTCATTTCCACAGGAATGGGACTGGCCTGCCACCTTGCTCATGCTATGTAAGCACAACTCATTGGCCTAGACTTTATGCGGTATTTTCTCCATGCCACAATTTGTTCTCCATAAGCAGCTTAATTCCAAAATTAAGGTGTACTTCTTGCTTCAGAAAGTGGAGTATCATATTTGTCTACCTGTCCTGAAACAGTCTGACTGAGCAACCATTATGGCCTATTCTTTCAGTAATGATACTAGAGCTCATTCCCATCCAGCAAATGGTAAATGAACCCTACATACCAGATAGTTCTAACAAATTCTCATTCTTTGCCTTCCCAAAACTTTAAACCAATGGGAACTGCAACAAGGATCAAGAAGTGAACTGGTTCCAAAACAAGAGTGAAATTCCATGCACATTTTCCACCTGGCCGAAATAAAACACTGGCTATATCTATCTCATACATTAATAAACATACCACAGTTTATTTTCCACCTTCCCCAGTGGTCCTAAGAACATCTATTGGAAATACCTGCTCCTTCATATCCAGTAAGTGTGGCCAGCTAGGAAATTCAAAACAGCTCACTCCTAACTCAGCAATATGGACAGTACCCTCCCGGCAGAATTGCTTCCAGCTAACAAACATGGGGCTACTGTTCATGTTGTGTGACAGCAATTGATTCCTGTTTTAGGTGAGTGTGATGATGTACAATTGCACATTATTTCAGCTGGTCATATGTACTAACAGTGCTATGGGCTGTATTAGAGGAACCTGCTCCTTGGTCACTCACTCTTTCTTCAGACACTGTTCTTGTTTTTTAGAGAATACGGGATAATCAGAAGGAAGCTCTCTGCTGTATTTTACTGCAAATATCATCAGACAGAATCCTAGGTAATCTCATCTGGGCTCCCTCTCCCACAGAAAGGGTTGGACCAAATAATATTCTGAGGTCCCCTCCAAGTCTCCCATTCACACAGGCTAGTTAATTTAAAAGTCAATCAAAAGAGCTGAACATAAAAGACAAGGTGAGCTTTACTAATGAAAAAGCAAAAACATCTTCAGAAAAACACATTTGATCACTTCACCCAAAATAAAGCACTGCAGGCTATACAATCTACTCGGTTCACAAAACTAAGATGACTGCAGCAGAAAGTATTTTCAGCATCTGTTGTCAGATTAAGTAACAAGCTCAGGTTTGCTTTTCTAACAGTCATTGATGGAACTGCAGCATGCTCACTGACAGCTCACTGCAAGCACTTTTGACAAGCAGTAGTAAGCAGATGAACATATGAGAGCAGCCCATTTTCAGTTCAAATGAAAACTGATGACTAAATTCTCAATCATCATCCATCAAAACCCATCCACTGGCAAGAGGATACAGATTAATATGAAATTTAGTAATAACATTTGGTGGAAGATCAGTAAAAAAGACAAAACCCAAACACACACTAATTCACACTTTATTGAAATGCATGAGGCTTGTAATCCAGTTCATCTCCACTACTTCAAACACTTCTTTGTCCTCCTCATATGGCTGGTATCACATTCTGAGCATGTTTTGACACTGACCCTTCTATCCACTTCTCACATATATCTCTCACTGAAAGACTATTCAGCAGTTTACTTTGGTTTCTTTGTTTCTCCATTTCCCCAGTACTTTTTCAGGGATTGAAATAAAAATTTGATAGTTAGGCTGAAAAAAGCAAGGAAATGAAAAGTACTAAGATGTTAAGTTGCTTCTAATAATGAAATAGCGTCCAATTTCCTTCAGGCCACTGAGGGCATCCTCCTGGATGTTCACCTACAGGTCACTCATCTTTGGATGGGTCACTATGGTAAAATACTCTAAAGGTGGAAACCATGTTCTGGCATCCAGCCTTATCTAGCCACTAATATTTTGTCAAATCAAATTGTATTACAAGTAACCCCATCACCCCCCTTTGTCTGAGATACTGTCATAATCTAAGCAGTTTCATTGACAGAAAAAAGTTTCTCCTTGCTTTTTTACCCAAAATGTTAGCCCAGTATTTTTTATTACTTTTATAAGTAATTCTAATCTCTATAACATCCACATAGCTTTCATCCTTCCAATACTTCTATGTGCTCAAGTAGTAGTAGAGCTTGTTAAAACAAAAATAATAATTACAATGAAAAACTGTCACAGGCACAATTTGGAAAGCAAGCAGTGCAGCAGAATTCAAAAATGTTTAAGAGAAGGAAGTCTATCTCCCTGCATGCCTGTCTCATCCACTAAAGGTTTTGGTTTTTTTCCCTAAATGACAGAGCAGACTTCTCATGACTATAAAGCTGACTATGCCAGAAAAGACACAGCTTTATCACTTTAATTATACATGATATAATAACTCTGCTGGAGTACAAAGGTACAACAGAATTTTCTGTTTCTAGGTCCTTTCTCACCTATGTTCTTCCCTTCATTCCAAAGCACCACTACTCACCAGACTTCATGTTATTTGGGATAAAACATATGTATTTTCCACTACCCTCACATGGTATTTCAGCCTGATGTTTTACTGACTGTGAATGTCACCTGGTTACACTTCTACCCACATTTTCATTCTTCAAAAGTTCATAATTCATGCCAACTTAACAGTGAGAAATTTCTGAATTTCAAAAGAGGAAATGTCCACATTGCAGACAAATTCTTATAGCTGCCAGCACACACGCTCACAACTCTGCCAAGAGGTAGTCATGGAAAACACGAGAGGATTACCTGTGAGATTAGCTGCCATCTCTTCAGCAGTCTGACACAGCCTCAGCCCTTGTTTTAGGGGACCTTCTGAGTCCACATACTGACGGCGCTTGAGGTAGCAGGACACTGCCATCTGAATCTGTTCTGTGCGTATGCGTTTCATGACCTCAAAAGAAAAGAACGAGGCAATGAGACTCTTAAGGGCAAGCTGAGATCAACTTGGACTGTAGCTGCATTAATACTGACAGAAAACAAATACCTCCGTATTTTCGTTACTGAAGTATGAAATAGAAACTTCAGGGATTTGCCTCTCAATACTATGGCCTAACAAGATATTTTGTAGACCCCCTAAAGATAATTTGCTGCCTAATTCTACTAATTTCACAGAGGAATCAAAAATAGTTTTGAGGATACTGGACTAAAACCGGAATGGTGAACTGAAGCATTTTTGTTAAAAACAGCTCATAAAAAGTCTTCTTGAATTTTGACAGCAGCAGGTTGAGTAAACTTCAGTCTTTTTTTTGTTCCTCTGCTTGACCAACCAAGAAAAAAAAAACCTCCAGAAGATTCAGTGGAATGAGAAATACAAAGACAGAATTTTTGGAAACATAATGCTTTATATAGCAAATCTGTTTGGGGAGTCCAAGAAGCAATATCTTATTGGCTGAACTTAAGGTCAGAGCCAGACTTCTGGCACTTCACTCAGACTTGTCCCCAGAAAAAAAAAAAAAGGGAAATTAAAAGCAGAGCCTTCTGTGTTTGTCACCTGCCTTGACCTATCCATGCTTCCCTCCTACAAAAGCTTGAAACAAAAAGAATCCTTTGATGGTTTTTTAATATACTTTTAGGAAGCCATCCTCACAAACACCACTTGGAAGTACCTCAAAATCAAAATGAGCCCAATGCTACCTTTTAGCCCCTGGCATGTAATAAAGGAACCTCAGTAAGATGAATGCAATAGCTCCCTTGCTATTTGGGCAGTCACTGACTGCACCAATCCTTCACAATAGTCATTGACTTTACACAAAAGTTTAGGTAACCTTAAAGGCTTTAAATAAAGCAGAACCAAGCCACAGGGTTTTTTTCCTATCACAACACTAGGTAAAGCCTGCCTGGAGACATCTTACAGCCCCACTGCCAATGACATGAGTATTTCCTGAGCGCTACTGGTTCCTGAGTGCTTCCTGGTTTTGAGCAGCTTAATCTGATGAAACACAACTTCTCTGAGAGAGACAAGGATGCCCTTCCTCCCTATGTAAGAACCATTATTTCTACCAAAGGACAGTTTTAAAAATATTATTACAAATGAGTTTTTTCTAGTACCCATGCAAACTTTTGTGCTTATTCCACTTGTTAGAACAATAACCCTTCTGTGAAGTTATGTACAAGTGGATGAGGATGCAAGGTTTCAGCAATAGTTCACTTTCAACAGATATGTGGAATTGTAAACACACATGCCTGGGTGAAAACTTTAAAAATATTCCCATTTGTTCCCACAGGTTAAGTAAGTGTTGAGGGTGTGGAAGGGGTATCAACAGGTGGGAGTTTTCACAGCATTCCCAGATAGACCCATTAAAATAAAAAGTTTTCAACACCTTTTTTCACTCCAACACTAAACTTCCTTTTCATCTTCCCTGCAATTAAAGCAGTTATATCTAAGTGTAACATCTCTGCTACACAAAATGTAAGAAATATGGAACTCTTATCAAGATCACAGAGTGGACACAACTATGAACCAGCAACTTAGCACTCTCCTAAGAAACACCCTTAACTAAGCTTCACAATGTATTGTTACCATTCTGCATTTTAGCCAGCAGCATGGACTTGTGCAAGCGATTTGGCCAGGTCCACACCAAGGCATTTATGCAATAAACCGAGGCATTTATGCCATCAGTACAGTTTCTTGCTCCCCTACGTACTCCCCACTGCACTCACAGTAGTGGATGTCACCAGCAGTATCTCAAGGAGATTTTTTTCCCTTACTTCAGGTGACACAACAGGGACTACCTTAAGGAAATGTGTCTTCATCAAGAAAGAACCACTGGCATCAGATACACTGTCACCCATATTCTAATTTCAGCTCTCTGCTTCTTCCTTCACTTTGCCTTTATACTTCACACTCAGCATTACAAAGAACAATGTCACTGAGGCAGGAAAAGCATTCATGAAAAGTACAAGAGCAAAACCAACACTCCTACAAATATTCTTTACTGAGTCCTTTATCAAAATTAAGAGTGTATGATAAAATAAACATAAAGATGGCCTACCAAAATGCCTTCAGCCTAGTTCAAGCTATGCCAATTCACAACAGGTCAATGCTGCAAAATTTAAAGGCATAAAAGGACAAGCCTGCCGTTTTAAACTTTCAACCAAATTTAAGACTCTAGCTCTCATAACTGAAGATAATCTCCAAAATATGTAAGAAACTGAAAACAACAGAGTTCCCTGTCCATGAAATGCATAAAGCTTGATACAATCGCTCAGAAGTCCCAGCTGTCTCATTCTCTTCAAATACCCAGAGAGAATAATAAATACTAATGCCATTGACTAATTTTACTAATAAGCAAAATACATAAAGAAAGAGAAAGGAAAGATCACATTGTGAGAATGCAGAGCTACAGTGCAGCATCTTCTGCAGTGTTCCAAACTGGAGCACTGAAAAAAGGCTAAGGTAATTTTTTTCTGAGGAACTGAAACCACTGAAAAAAAATAAACCAGAGCGGAGGCTAATAACATAAAACACATTGCAAATTCCTTCTTCCTGGAGAAGCTGGAAATTAGATGTGAACTAAGCATTGGGCCAAGGAAATTATTTTCCTGCCTATGCTACATTTCACATAGAGGTTCAGGCAGATTCCATGGCCATGAAATAATCCCAGCTTAAAAATTCGAGCTTAAAAACCAGCACTGGAAACACTGCTTTTAAAAACTCTGTATTCCTATCCTGACACTGGGACAGCAGTCTCTTTCTTCCAACGGACTGAGGAAAGACCTGTGAGCATCAGAGAACTAAGTTAAAAAACACCCAACCCCCAAGCCAATAAAAGCATAAAACAAAAGCATCTTTTGAATATTCTCTAATAAGAACTCTGTCTCAGGCCTCAGTTGTGGACAGCAAAAAATGATCTTTTATCTTTTATCACCACAAGTGAAATCTGGGGCGTGCCAACAATAATAGGTCTCAATTTTTAATTTTTACATTAGGATAATCTGAAATTTACAAAATTTCAGAATAAACAAGATAAGGATAAACTGATATGAAGATAACCAATGAACACAGAGCCAAGGGATGGCACACATGCATCAGCTGCAATTCAGAAAAATAGGAAAGTAAACATGACAAGTTGACTTGGAGAGCATGGTAGTGGTGCAAAATAGGAAAACAGGATAGCAGGAACCACGGAGAAGGCTTTTGCCTGAGCAGTGGCATTCACGTGAAAAGGCAGAGAGGGAACAGCTGTGATTTTAACAGAGCATGAATCAATTTGTATTTGGACCGAGATCTGGCTCACCATCCACGAATGACGCCTTGCCAGCTCCACATTGCTTTCCCCCGACCCCCCCCCCCGCAGCCCCAAGGCGGTGCCAAGCAGCGCTTCACCGATGTGCTCTGCGGGACACGCTTTCCTCCAGCCCACTTCACACCACTTCGGCTCCAGCTCCGCCACCCCTGGGCCCTTCCTGGGCCGAGCGGCACCGCGGAAGCAGGCGCTGCTCGCGTTTGGGCCCTGCCGGGGGACACCGGGACCAGGAGCCCTGCGAGGCCCCATGCCTATCCTGGGGCTGCTCCGCGGGCCGAAGGGCGCTCGCTGAAGGGACGCGAAAATGAGAGCCTTCTCCTGTCAATATTAAAAAACAAAAAAACCACCAAAAAAA
>VWYI01004137.1:0-12059 GCA_013399455.1 Anthoscopus minutus | reverse complement strand
CGGGGGCAGGCCGGCGGGAAGGGCCCGGCCGTACCGGGTGTGGGAGCGGGCAACGACGGTCCTGAGAGCCGAGGGGAAGAAGAGTGGGAGCGAGGACTGGTGGGGGAGAGGTGGGCACTAGAGAGTGGGGCCGTGGGCGGCTGGAGGGCGGAGGGCGCTTAGGCCCCGAGCGGTGGCACGTGGGTGAGTGCCGGGTGCAGAGCCGCTGCCCGTCCGACCGCCTTCTCCTTGCTTGGCGTTTCTTCCAGACGCGTGTCTGCCTCTTCGCTGTTCCCACGTGCTACCCCCATGGCGGCGATCTACTCCGGGATTTACCTGAAGCTGAAAAGCGACAAGACTTCTTGGGAGGACAAACTCAAACTAGCCCGGTTCGCGTGGATTTCTCACCAGTGCGTTCTGCCTAATAAGGAGCAAGTGAGTACTTTTTAGTGGTGAACAGTGATGAAAGAAGAAAATACCGATGGCGGATTGCTGCTATGGATGAATCAGTTCTTAAAATCCAGATCTAGTTTCTAGCTAGCTGATAGCACTGTAAATATAGCGCTGGTTTTGGATTGTGATCAGCTGTTAATTTCTTTGACGTTACATGAAATGTTTTTATAACAGCATATTGTGGGTAGCTTCAGCACAAAGACCTGCATTCGTGCAGGATGGAAGAAACTTTCTTGTAGAGAGGGTGGTGCCTGTGTTCTGTCTCTCAAAGACACGAGAAATCCTTGACTTCAGAGCTGTCATTGCCATTGGTATTATGTCCAGTACGGGATGCTCCAAAGTCAGATGCTTTGGGTAATAGTTAAAAACAAGAACTTAGGATGAGAGGACTGACTGTACTGTGTGTGTGTTCTCTGGTGCTCAGAACTTGTGCGTGAACAAAGAGGAGATTGATTCGTGGATTGCTGCTTGGAAGTTGATTTGGTTTTCTCTTTACGGAAACCACCCTGTCTCCCAAGTCTTTTATTTTGACCCTGTTTTCTGAAAGTCTGTGCAGTGTTTCCTGGGGTTACAGATGTCTTGTCCTATTCCGCCAGCCCTGGTACTACTTTGGGTTCTAGGGTTTGCACGTCTGAGATCTATGTTTTGGGTTCTTGTTACTTCAGTTACTCAAAATGTTAAACTTAGCCATACACCACAACCTCGGTTTTAAAACATTAATCAGTAGGTTTCAACTTTTTCCAGTTTGCACCCATCTAAAGTCCTAGGCCTGAATTTCTAGGTAGTGAATTAAAAGAAGGATGTGAGTGGAATAGCAATTGTCAGAAAGTGAAAACCAGCTGATTCTCTGAGCACTGATTTAACAGACTGCATATGCTAACCAGTATCAACTGTTAGAATTGGAATGTTGTCAGATTATAGATGTTCACTCCTGAAAGCTGTTTTGGGATGGTACGTGCGAGCACAGGTCCAACATTAGGTATAGAGTGTAAGCTCTTAGGAATTGAAACCTTTGGGAGCAGACTTCTCTGCTCACTCAGAGGCTGTTCTGCTTGGATGTAGCACAGTTCTTAAGGCACAAGTGCTGTAACTGTGAAGAGGTACTGCTTTTGTCCTGGTTTTGCTTGGGGGTTGTTAAAGATTTCTTGTTTTCCCTTCTGTTAACAGGTTTTACTTGATTGGGTAAGCCATGTATTGGTTTCCAGCTACAACAAGAAACTTGAACTGGAGGATGAAATTGTTGAAAAACTCTGGGTGTTTCTTGACAATATTATCCATAGTAAAAGACTACAGGATCTCTTAAAGAGTGAGAAGACAGTTGGTCTCAGTTTTTCAATTGCACAGGTGACTATATGGGTGTCTGGTAAAATTCTGAATAGCAACATGTATCTCTTACAGTACTTGACTCTTCCTCACAGTGTCAGATGTTGCATGAAATATCTATTAATTGTAGGAGCTATACTGAAAGTTTCTCTATTTATGTCCTTCAATATAGTTTGTATTTGTGCAGCACTAAGGTTAAAAATAGCAGAATTAGTGAGTGGTTGTAAAGGTAGTGAAAATGCCTGGGAAAGCAACTCTTTTAGTTTTGATCAGAGTGAAGGGAAGTAAGAAAAGATTGTCTTTACATGTAGAAATTGTACTACATGTACAGAGAATTGTTTGGGTGAAGTCTGTGCTTCAGAGATGTTACACAGAAAGTGTCCCAAATTTAAATGTGCTCTGGGTATGCAAACCAGGATGGGTTCCCATCAACTAGACATGAAGATTAGGTCAGAGGTACAGGACAGGGTACCCCGAACACCAAGGACAGAGGTGGTAGAGGGTCCAGTGGGAATAATTTAAGGGTCTGTTTTAGTCCAGTAGTGTTCCAGCTGAGGAGATGAACCATCCACAATAAGGTGTAAGGAGACAGGTGAGGTTTTTAACAAAATTGAGGCAGATTTGTAAATTGTTACTGAATTTCTTCGCAGACATTATTCGAAGGTGAGAGAAGGCAGTGAGTGAAAAGTGGATTGAAGGAGCAAACAGCAGGGAAATACACATAAAGTTTGAGAAAAGGAAGAGAAACGCAAAATTATTTCTCCAGAAATGTGTATCCCTCAGTGAGAAAATGGTCCTTCACATTCGAGATATCAGAACCTGAAACTGTCTCATTTTCAAATATAAAGATGATACTTATTTATAGACATTCTCATCATAAATGAGCCCCCTGTATCAGAGCAGGGATGTGTATTGTGTGAGGGTTTTTTGTTGTTGGGAGCATAATTTTAGGGACCACTCAAGAAGGGAAGAAATTTATCCCTACTCCATTTCTGCAGAATGAACTATTAGTATCAAGTGTGGATAGTCTTATGCTGTGGCCAGTAGTGTGCATGAGGGCTTCCTTACTCTGGTGCTGCAAACAAATGTAAGGACAGTGGAGCTTCTAGTTTGAAACCTATGATGTGAGAGGCCCAGCAGCAGCAGCTGTTGGCTTTTCCCAGCATGCTTGCAGACGCAGCTCATAGAAGGTGTTGTTGGTTCATTGTGATGGGCTTTATCTTTGTATGCCAAACTGACTGTGTTTTGGGGTTTGTTTTTGTTTCTTTTTACAGGTCATAAACAAAAGGTTATCAGAGGCCTGTTCTGAAAAAACACAGCAGAACATTGGCACCGTGTTGAGCTGCTCCAGTGGCATCCTTTCTACTCCTTCGCTGTCCATCATTTACACAGCAAAGTGTGAGCTTTTGGTTGATCTCCTCAGCAAGCTGTCCAAGCTGGCGTGTAAGCAGCTGGCTTCTGACGATGCTATCGGCTCCCAGTTGTTCAGCGTCCTCCAGCTTACCTTTGCTCAGTACCTCCTGATCCAGAGGCAGCAATCCAACCCAAACCGTGTGTTTGGGCAAGTGACAAGTCACTTGCTCCAGCCATGTTTACTCCTGAGGCACTTGCTGACTGTGAGGAGCTGGACACAAGCAGATGATAACCACGTGCATCAGCACCTGAGCAGAGAAATACGAAGCCAAATAGAAACTTTGCTGCAGGCTGGGTTATTTCAGCCTGAGCTTTTCTCATCATACAAAGAAGAGCTGCTGCCAGAACAGAAGAAAAGAACTTTGAGAACTCTTTTGCTGCCTGTCAACACAGTGCAGACCAGGCTGGGCAGTGACTTGTGTGAACCTGCCCTCCATGGAGTGGTTGTGGCCAGTTCGGTCTCCCTGATATATAAGCTCTTTCTGGACTCATACTGTAAGGCAGAAAACCAGCTTGTGTGTTTCCACATGTTCAGCAGGCTTTTTGGCTGTCTCAGGCTCTCTGACCTGCAACAGGAGAGGATGAGTGATACACTCTCCCTTGTGGACTGGAGCACGGAGTTGCTTTCTCTGGAACAGCTTCTGACCTTGGTGCTCAGCAATGATATCTATAATGTTGCCAGTGACTGTATCCGGCACAAGGAGGTGCAGTTTGGGTTTTACCGGAAGCTAGCACAGATACTGCTGACGCACTCCCAAGCTTCCATCCCTGCATGGTTCAGGTGTCTCCAACTTTTGATGTCATTAAACCACCTTATAGTAGAGCCAGACCTGGATGACTTGCTGTCATCAGCTTGGATTGATGCCGAGCCCTCTGAGCCACGTACAAAGAAGTCTCAGGAGACTCTCATCAACAGCGTATTCCAGATTTACTCCAAGCTGAGGCAGTTCCCACGGCTCTTCGAAGAGGTGCTGACAGTCATTTGCCGGCCAGCTGTTGATGAACTGAGGCCATCCGTCTTCTCTGCTGGCTTGACAGTAAAGCTTCGTGAGTGCCTTCTTGAACTGCCACCCAACCAGATTCTGGACATTCTGTGTCTCTTTGTGGAGAAATGCCAGACCCTTATCATTCCAGCTGTTGACGGGTCAGTTGACTTGGTCTTGAAGCTGATGTCAGTGTGCTCAGTGCTGCATGCTTTTCTGTTCAACATGAGGAGCCTAGATGATGTTACTCCTTCTCCTGTGGTGCTTCGCACTCAGCATTTGATGGCAAACATACAGAAGGGAATAACTCAGCCACTGATGGAGCTGCTGCAGGCTCCTAGGAGAGAGGAAGGAAAGTCAGAGCTTTGGCTAAGAAAGGCCAGTGATGCTGCTCTCCTCCTTGTTTATACTTGGGTTGAGGTAGACACTCTGTTTGGTGTTTGCTGCAGTAAGTATGTGTCTCCAACAGCTGAAATTGCTGTTACTGAACCTGCTGCAAGGCGCTGGGGCATTTCAGCTTTTCTGCCTGGTATGAAGGAGCAGGGTTGGAGGAGAGTTATGGAACTTGCAGCTGGTTTTGCCTCCACTAGTAAATACTGCTTAGAGCTACTCACACTTCAGAAAATGAAGATAATGTTAATGCATACCGAGGCTGACCTACAGGCTTTGCAGCATGCTGCAGCTTTCATCCTGGAGTCTGGAAGATCCATCATGAGTGGAGGAGAGTCTGAACCGTGGGATGGGGATATCAGCGCGATAACTGAACTTAGCTACCCCACAGCACACTGGCACCTCATCATATCCAACCTGACCATCCTGTTGCCGTATATTTCCTTTAAAGATGTAGAGTACATTGCAAATGTGCTTCTAGAGACGTTGGCTGAAGCTCAGGAAGCTGCCACAGACCAGGAGCCTTCCATCAGCATTGGAAAGATATCCCTTGGTTTGATGCACAGCTCTCTTCTGCCAGAAATGAAGGTCCTGCACTGTGCATTTCTAACCCATCTTATTCATCAGTTTGCTATGGTGCTGCCCACTGCTACCAGGGATTCAATAGATCTGCCTCTTCAGCAGCTGTCTGTAAATAATATTCCTTGGCATGAAGAAATTCTGGCTCCTTGGAAAACTATTGAGCCATTGGAAGTACCATCAGAAAACAAACTGCTGAAGGATGAGCTGAGCTTGTCTTGGAAAACACTGGAGAAAGTTGCCCAATGTATAGCTTTGTTAGCAAAAAATGGCTGCCCTGTCACCCTGAAAGAACGCCAACTACAAAGATGCCTGGGTTTGTTAGAAATTGTTTCTCTCCTGAAATTAGACAGTTTTCTTCCCTCTGACTGTACTCGGTGTTTTCTGATGCTGCTGTCCCTGCTAGTTAATACCAAGGCTAGTGTCTCTTGCAGCAAGTTGTTACTTCTGAAGGTTTTAAGTACTTGCCTTCATCTCCTGAGGTGCCTGCAAGCTAGCAGGAATGCCAACTCTATTTTTAAGGTGTTACATGCCAGTGATGTTCTTGAGGCTGTCATGACCTCCCAGCTTACAGCTAGCAAATTCTTCACTGATGTCTTGACTGTTCCTGTTTGGGTACAGTATGTCCAGGAAGTCCAAGGGTTTCTGGAAAACTTTCTTCAGATGATTATTGAAAGAAGACAAAGTGTGAAGCTCAACTTGGAAAAGTTCATATCTTTCCTGGTGAACTGCAGGCTAGGCACAGGTGCAGCCAAAAGCAAAGACTGGAAAAACTGGAATCCTGCAGCTGAGCAGTTACTGCTCACAGCATTCACCACACTTTGTCATGTTGTCACACTGCACGTTCAGCAGCTGCCAGAAAAGAAGCTGCATTCTGCGGGTGTGCTGTCTGCTCTGTTGGAACCAGTAGTTCTGCAGATGGTCAGAACTATTGAACACAGTCTTCAGAGTAACACCCCAAACCAGCTTTCGCCTGTAGCATTCATACCATCTGTCACTACTCTCCTCAGAGAAGATCTGAGCCATCCTGTCAAGGAATGGCAGAAGGAGCCCAGTGGGTTTTTGAAGCGGCCTCGTATTAAACTGTACCAAGAGTTTTACTCTCAGATACTGAAAGAGCTGCCCTGTGCAGGGGGTAATCTGCAGTTCCTTCAGCCTGCTTTGCAGTTCCTGGCTGTCTTCTGCTCCGTACCAGAGCTGTACCCTGGAGAAGAAAATGCAGTCATGGTTGTTTTTGCTATAAAAAAGCTGCTCTCTGGTATGAAAACTCTCCTTCTCCACCTCCTTTGCTAATTTTGTGAGTTAAAAGCAATTTAGCAAAGCATATAGCTTCTTAAAAAGTCTGTATCTGTTTACTTGTGTTAAAACAGCAGGCTTTCTTTTTTAAAATGCATAACAGGAACATTTTCAAGGAGGCAATATTGTAATACTTGGACCACAGTTGCCATCTAGTTTGGTAATGATCTTCTGATGCATGTTAACATCTTAATAAAGCTGAAGTCCTGAGTTACTCATCCCTGGTAGAACATTTTGAAAGTAACTGGAACATGGTAATACTTCTGGAGGTGGGGCTGAAGTGCAGTGTCCTCCTTGTGTAATTGGTATAGTAGGCACCAGGTCAGCAGCTGATCTGCACCAGATCAGATCTTACAGTAAAATCCTCATCTGCTTTTGTATCTGGCGGGTGAGTTTATAGAAGAGTGGAACTTACCTAACTGTTAGGGATGCTGAACACCATGTGGTAATTCTAAAAAATTCTGTGGGATATTGGCAGGTTGGTTCCTTTATCCTCATCAAATAAAGAGCCAGGGCTGGAGATTACGTGAAAAACCTCTGCTGCCAGCTGTGGGACCTAATGGCACCTTTATATTGTCTCATTCAGAAAGAGAGAAGAACACAGAGCAGGCGTAACAGTTCTCTTTGACTTCTTGAAACTGTTGGAATTTGTCAAACTTACTACTGGCATGCTCTGGTACAGAGGTCTCCAAGCATTTTTGATTGCATATGCCTATCATTAAAAAACCTAAGAAATTGAACACACAGCCTGAATATAATTTATATAAATATAAATTATATAAATATATATTGACATGTGATACTCCACTATGTACATTACAAAGCACACATACAGGAAATGTTCAAAAGCATGAGATAAGGATGAAGTAAACACTATTTAAGATATCTTTTGATATTTATTAAAGATATTTTATTTGTAATTCCCACACCCCAGTGAATTGCCTTGGGTACACCCTGGGGTGTGCATACCCTGCTTTGGGGACTACTGTTCAAGTGAACTACAGTTGTGATCTCAGTGTTTACATTGCCATCAAGTAGTCATAAAAAAAAGCTTTATGCTTTTTTATTTGTGATGGATCTCTGGCCACCATTTGTAGAAAAGACCTGTGGCTTGTTTAGCCTGCTTCCTTGGCTGGTGCAGCACTGCTTTGGTGTAGTCTTTCTGTATTATTGAAGACTTTTTATTGGTATGATGACTGCTCTGTGAACCTGAGGGTATGATATACTTGAGAGCATCAAGTCATTGCACTAGTGGGGAGAAAGGTAAAGAGAAAGTACGTGTTGAAAAGGTACCCTAGATCTGTTTTATTTTCAGTCCTATTCTTACCTGTGGAAATCCTTGTCTTGGGAATTGATTGCTTTTATCTCTTGAATATGCAGGTCCTGCAATTACAACCCAGGTGATCCGAAGTATGGAGATGGAACTGACAGAGGTGCTTGTCCAGGTGCTGGGAAACTGCTCTGCTGAGGAGTTTTATGCAATAATGAGGCTAGTGCTGCAGGGATTGGAAGTGAAGAATATTTGGCAGCAGAAGGCTAAAGTAAGGCATTAGCTTAATGTATTGTCAATTTCCTTCTGCAGTCTGCTATATCTTGAAAAAAGGTTGTTGGCTGAATAACGTTTGTTAAATATTTTTTTCTTCTTCTGCTTTATCTTCAGTGATCAGGTCAAATTAATTTACATGGATAAGGGCTTGGTGACTATGCTGTATTCTTTATGTAAACCGAGAGGTGGAAAGATCATGGGAATATACTCAAAAAACTCTGTGTCCAGCTTAAGGACACAGCAGTCTCGATTCCACGTATTGTCAAAAGAAATCACACAGCTGTGGTGTTACAGACCATGCAGAAAACTCTCTCCTACTTGCTGCTCAGAGCTCTTGGACAAGATAACAGCAGTCACTGTTTGTCTGTGGCTCTTCTTTCTAAGGTTACAGGCATTTTTAGAAGTGCTGGCATTTTTAAGTAAAACCAAAACTGCGCCTCTGCTTTTGGTACTTGTTGCTCTAAAGACCACTCAGCAATAATCAGGTAGCACTCAGTATCTTTTTAAATTCTGTGCCCTTCTTCAGAGCAGCTTAAGCACCAGTGGTGATGAATGGAACACTTTTGGCAAAAAAAGTCAGCTGTATGCCCCATAGAAAGCCCAGTAACTTGAGAATGACACTTGGATTAAACTTGTGGGGTTATCCAGCCCCGTCTTGTCAGAAAGAGACCTGGATGTGCTGCATCAAATCTTGATGCGGCTTTTTGAAAGAGAATTCCTGAACTGCGCAGAAAATTCCTGTGAATTCCACTGCACAGAAAATTCCACCTGAATGAAGTTTGCAATATGCTTCTTTTATCAGTCTGTATAAACAACTATCAAGTAAAAAAAACTCTGCTGCCAAAATCAGCATTCTTCATTTATAGTGTACTGGTAACCTTGTATTGCCGCTGCTTCCCTCTGTTACCTAGTGGCAGTTGTATGAGAAGGCTTTCCTTTCTTACAAGTCATGTAAGCCTTTTTGTAAAGTAAGTTGATTGTGAAGCAAATGTGGCGTAAAGTACATTTGGGTCAGTGCTTTATATTCTGTTGAGCTGCTGCTTATTTCACAATTTCCAAAGAGAGGTGTTGGTGGGAAGCCTTTCATGTGTCAAGGCTCTGGTAATGCTCAAAAGCGCCACTGGCCTTGAAAGAGCTCTTCTGTACTTGAAATGAACCGGTGTGCCTTGTACCCCTGACTGATGATCCATCTGCTTTCTGCAGGAAGTATTGTCAGCTGTTACGCTAATCAAATTGTTGCTCAGCTGCCCGTTAAGTGGAGACAAAGAGAAAGCTTTCTGGTTTGCCAGCCCACAGATAATCACAGCTTTAGCCGTGAGTATCTCTTTATTCTAACTTATTACCTACCCCTCCTATCTGTTACAGTCTCTAGCGGTTACATCTGACCTGCACAGAGGCATGCAGGAACAAAAACTAAACCATGCCAGATTCATCTGAACATTTTTGTCTGGACCCTTTTTCTCCTCCTTCCTCAAGTGAATCTCCTCCTGTGAGTACATTGTGAAGGTCATTCTTTTCTTATACTCAATAATTGTACAGAACTATATCATATAATATGGAGCTTGGGAAAAACTTGTTAGACTGCAGAGTAGGGAGTGTCCTTTCTCCTGTCCAAAAGAGAACCATCAGCTATGTGTTGCAGCAGAAGCCAACAGCAGCAAAACAAAAAAGTGCTTATAGAAAAACGTTATTATATAAATTCACTGAATTATGAAAGGAAAACTTAACTGAAGCTAATCAAACCTAAGTTTCTTGCCCTTCATTTGTACAGCATATAAACCTAGTGATGTAGGTTTTTCTGTTCTTGGGATGATATCTCTAGGCAAGAATTTATCAATTTCTGCAATGCATGGGAATCATAAGCTTGCATTTTCTGCCCTTTTTGATTTGCATGCATGTAAAGGAGTGAACTGCATCATTGGATTTGTATGAATGACACACGGAGACAGACTCTAAAACTCAAAGAGTGAGTTTTAAAGTAGGTATGTTTATTCGGCCAGACGCATGTGGGACATTTCCACAAATACATGCGTGTCCCTTGCTTACACACGTGTTTCTTTATCCCCTGGAACGTTACATATGCATTAAGTTTCACCATGGGTCATTTCCTGGCTCTCCTCCCTCTCCGCTCTGTATGCTAATCAGCTTATCAGTCCTCTGTGCCTGCGCAGCTGTCTCTGGTGGTCGTCCCAGGCTTTAGGGGTCGTAAAGGGATGAGGTAAGGATGGTCTTCTTCGAGCTGACTTTTTGACCCCGCTGCTTTGCACATGCGCCTTGATTCCTTGGTCACGGTTCAAGCCAGGGGTCAGGACCTATCTGTTCTCAAAACAGAAGGAGCTCCATTTTTACACCCTGTATCTTGTTTTCTATATACATTCTTCCTTCTTATCAGGCCTCTTCTTGCTGTCTGGCATGTAGTTTCTTCCTTTCCCACAGTCCAGGATACGGTATATTCTCACGTAACCTAAGGATGTAGTTCTAAGCAATATTCATTATTTTATATGCTTATTACTATTCAATACCTTCTAATTTCTATGATTAATATCTTCTAATTCTAACCTCATGTTTCATGAAGAGGTGCAAAGAGGTGCTGGTTTTCAGGGGGCTGGGGAATAGTTGCCATTCCAATTATGCTCACAGAAGTGTTTGTTTGAAATGCATCATATGCATCCTCACCCAGGGCACAGTTGCATGAAAGCGGCTTAGGTGTGGGAGTCTCCCCGCCAGTCTAGCTAGCACAGGTCTAGTTCCATTGACTCCAGTCACAGCATTAGGGTTCTCTGGTGTTCCAGCACTAATGATGTGTGGCTGATGCATGTCTCATTGTCTGTTTCCTGTCTTGCAGCTGCAAACCAAAGAGGCCTGTCAGGACCAGTCACTGATCTCCATCATAGTTATACCTATTCTAGAGACTGTAGCAGCTCTGCTAAGGCAGGGAGAGCGAGTTCTCGTGAATCCACACCACGTTTCATTGGCATTCGGCATTCTTCTGAAAGTCCCTTTGGATCATCTGAAGACAGAAGAATATTGTGGTGTCTTCATGGGGGTCCATGAAGTACTCTTCTCTATTGTGCAGTGTCATCCAAAGGTATATCTGTGAGGGAGTGGGAGAAGGGGAAAAAGTTTGAAAGAACAGACATATTAGTGATATAATTTTTTTAATAATGCTTTTGAAATATCTTGCCTTGATTGCATGAAAGTGCATTGTACTGCCTGTCATTTAAAAGGCTGGGAATCTCAAAATCATGTAATTTCAGTTGCTCTCCTGCTTTGCTTGTGCCTGCATTGTTCTTTGTCAGTGGATCACTTATGAATATCTGAGGCTAGGTTAGGAAAAAATGTTTCCTTTTTCTGTGATTGGTTCTAGAAGCACAAATGGCTCGGGATGCAGGATGGAAAGATAGCTTCTACCCTCTCCACTCCCTCTACTATGTAATCTCAGATGTTTTTATTTCATGTCTTTTTCAGGTGCTGTTGAAAGCAGCACCATCTTTTCTGAGCAGTTTCCATCGTCTGGTTGTTTCTGTCATGCATGAAGGACGTCAGAAAGGAGACAGAGGTACCATATCTTTTCCACCTTTGTATTATATGTATACTCTAGAGGAGGAGATGCTAAACAGGACAAAGTCCTCAAAATCTTGCTGTGGCATTGAAACTGTCAGTGTTGTTTGTCCTTTATGAAAACTGAGGATGAGCTTTGTGGTGTTTAGGGCTTAGGAAGATAACTGGGACTCCTGGGGAGATGCATGCAGGCAGCATTGCTTTTGGTGAATAAGTTATTCTTCATTGATTGCAAGTAGACAGGAAGCAGTAAGGCTTGCAGTGTCAAATTTATGCTCTTCCTATCAACCCCTGTGTCTGCAAGCATGGTGGCTGTGAGCTCCAGTGATTCACGCTAATATGTGTGATTTGTAATCCCAAATGGATGCTACTGAATGGAATTTCTTGCAATTTGAACTATGTTTACTACAGAGCTGAGTTGTCACTGTTCTATGCTGAGTATAAGAACTCTCTATGTATCTGAAGCATCAGTTGGGATTAGATGATACATCTGTATGGTCAAGGATTTGTGTTGGGGGTTACATGTCCTGTTTTTT
>VWYI01004136.1:0-36569 GCA_013399455.1 Anthoscopus minutus | reverse complement strand
TGGCTAGCTCTAAACCCACAACAATGTGTGTATTTATTCTGTGGTTTTCTATTTGAGTTTATTTGACATTTGATGAAAGTTTTCATTCAAGCAGGTGGTGAACCTTTACTTTCTGCCATGCACCGTTTAGTAGGACAATTGCATGGGAGAGAAGTCAAAATGCTAATTGGGATGAAACAATCTAGTGAATCTCTATGAAAATATTGTTTCCATGTCTACAGGAATTGTGTAGGTAGTTCAGAAATTACATTAAAAACTAATAATTTTATCTTCTAATATCAGGATTCCTTTTCCTAATAGAGTAAGAACCAAAGCTTTTGAAGTTCTTAAGTTACTATTTGCTTGAGATAAAATGTTCAGTAGAATACATTAACTTTCAGACACAAAATGCTTTACTCAGGTCAAATGTTTGATTTTTGGACAGAAATACATTATTTTCTGCATGGATAGGAAGGCATAGTATAAAGGTGGTCTGAGCAGGTAGATTAAATCTGAAATATTTGGAATGGGTGCACAAACCAGAACAGAAGAGTTACTTTTATAAAATGCTGTACCTACAGTGCAGGCTCATAGCACTGTACCTACAGTGCCTGTTGGGTGCCTATACTTAGTTAAGGTTTTCTTGATTCTCTTTGATATGTGACTGGCACTTCCTACTCCGTTGATCTAAAATCTTTTAACAATGTCTTAAGCAATGATTTCTCAAAAGCGGCAGTAGCCAACATGGCCAATAATAGCTTCCAAAAGCAAATGTACTGATTATTTGGTAAGCCATATAGATTGCAGGTTTTAGATAAGATTACTAGAGACTAGTGAAATACTGGGGCTTACTGTTCTTTGTAGGGCTTTATCTTTCTCCAATTTTAATTGTGTCTAAAACTGCTCTAATTTTGGATCACATAGAGTAAACAGTTCCCCCTGCTCTCTGTGGATTTTAAAGCAATCTACACGTTTTAGAAAAGCAGTTGTTTTTTTGGAAGGAAGTGTTTCACAAAATGTCAATACTATGTGCTGCTCTTGGACTTCTGTCTGCTATCAGATTTTTTTTGTGCATATACCCTTCTGATGAGCTGGTTTAAAAGCAGCTTGAGTACATCACACAGTAGAAATACAGGATGGTGTAGAAAAACATTTAGACCTAAAGGAATAGGAAGGTTGCTATGTTGTCAAAAAGAAGTCACATTTCTTGACCATTTCCCACACAATTCCTATAGGTAATGCACACTTGAAGTCAAAAATCTAAAGATATACTTTTCTTAATGGAATAGATTGATTAAGTTTTTCTTGTTGCTCAACAAGTCAGTGCTAGTTCAGTGGGACAGTAGCTGATTGGTAACCTGGCCCCACTGCTCTCTTCCTTTGAAGGAACCTGCAGACAGGAGAGAGATGTGAGGGTTGGAGTATGATTGCCCCAGAAGAACAAAGGAGCTTTCAGGTATGGACAATTTGGAGGACAGAACTGATATTTACTTTGCGTACCAGAGTTTACTTTTTTTCGAAAGAGATACGAAAAACAAAGCTATTGCCCTAGCATCTTTCTAAATCTGTAGGGAGTGAGTGGCAGAATGAACAAAAATTTCAAAGATGTAATAGATGTGAACTTTTGGCTTTCACTGCCTGGTACATGACTGCTACCTGATGTGACTGAGGGCGGGGATTGTCCTGTGTTGCCCTGTGACAAAACAAGATATTTCTAGGTATGCCAATAAGCTAAGGTCTGTCACACAGATAGATATTGATATGATCTCCTGAAGTATTAATGTACACGTGGAAAACTACTCTAATTAATTAATTAAACTTTTGTGTCATCACAGTTGCAATGAAATATAGATAAGAGTTCAAGTCCATTGACTTTTTGGATCAATAATTCTACATATTGAAGAATGTTTCACATGGATGGAGCTTCCATTCCTTATTTTGATGTAGATGAGATACTCTAAAAAAATATCATTTTGGATCTCAAACCTTGAAAAAACTTTTCTTAGCACACTGAACATCTTTTTAAAAGATTATTAGTTCAATGACACTGACAGTTCAATTACAAATGGATGAGAACTTCTGCCATTTAGCTGGCAAGGGAAAATGAGACTGATTTTAAGGTTTTGGGAGATTTGGAATATATTCTTTCTAAAAAGTTTGTGTGGTGCCTTTATCTGCACTTACTTTTGTATAGTTTTCAGTACCTTGTGTTAACAATGTTGAATTCATTGTTAGGTCTTTGAAGTGTATTTCCTTGGGTTTATGGAAACTAAGGAAAAACACAGGGTTTTGATATGAAAACTAAGAATTTTCTTTACTACTCTGATATGTTTTCTCTATTCTTCCTCTATCAACACATCACAAAACAATAGCTTTTTTCTTCTAGGAGACTGAATTAAGAAAAAGATAATATAAGAGGAACATTTCTTTGAGGAAGTTGCATGCAGTTGTGTATTAGGATCTGACCCTTGTACCAGTTCTAGAGAGCTAAATTTTTCCTTTCAGTGAAATGCCTGCATTCACTCTTTTTTACTTGGCACTTAGTTCTTGGTGTTTGGGGGTTTTTTGTTTGTTTATTTGTTTGGTTTTTCTTTTTTTGTGGTTTTTTGTTTGTTTTTTCTTGTTTTGTGTGGTTATTTGTTTGTTTGGTTTTGGTTTTTGTTTTGTTCGGGGGTTTTTATTGGTTGGTTAGGTTGGGTTTTTTTTTTTTTGGTTGGTTGGTTTTTTTTGGGGGGGGTGGTTTTGGTTTTAGCTTGTTTGTTTGCTTTTTCCATTTAAATGTTCTCTGTATTCCTTCCTTCCTTCCTTCCTTCCTTCCTTCCTTCCTTCCTTCCTTCCTGCCTGCCTGCCTTCCTTCCGCACTTCCTCACTTCCGCACTCCAGCACTTCCTTCCGCACTTCCTTCCATCCTTATTTTCAACCAAAAAGGGGAGTGGAGATCAAAAATTAGCCTTGAGAGAGGCAATGGCACGGCACAATTTTCTTCACCTGCATGCCCAATTAAGGGCAATCTGTGTCCTGTTTAAATGTAGTATCTCTTCCATGGTTTTTCCAAAACCCCTCTTGCATTAATCAACACAATCTCGACAAAAAGAAACACCAAATCTTTGAGAAGCTAAAGAAATGTAGTTAAAATTAATCTGTATCTCAGGCTGCAAAAATTGATAATAAAATTGTTCTAGTACAGAACTTAGTCTTAAAAATACTACAGCTTTTCAGGGACAACAGTCTGCTACTCATTTTTAATCAAGCTGGTATAGCAGGCAAGCAATTTTATGTCATGATCTGTGGCAATTTTGCCTTTGGCTTGTCCTAGTTCCAGCCAGGAGGGGGCTTCGCCAGATTATTTTGCACCATCTGGTGTCATTGCTGGGGGCAGAGGGAAGGGAGTCACTTCTGGACAAGGGGGGTCCCTTCCATTTGAGTGACAGAGGGAGTGGTAGGGTAACACCAGTGAGAATTTTGCATGCGAATCACTTGCCTCTCTCTTGTATACTTTTGTTGCTGATAGTTTTCCTATTTAATTGAAGTTTCCATTATATTGTTATTTTCTCAGCCCTTGATCTTTAACTTTTGTGTCTCCAGCTCTTGTATGCAGCCTGCCACAGAAGAAGAGGGGGAGGAAATGAATGGCAGCGTGGCTTGAAGGGTCTCAGTGTGAACTCTGAAGTGTGGAGTGCCATTCCTATCCATGGCATGCTTTTTAAACAGTGGACAGGACAGCCAAAGACATCAAGAAGTTTCTTTCAATCTGTCAATTTTAAAATTAACATGGTAGATATTAAAGCCACTAAGCAAATAAGTTTGAGTATTCTTAATAGAAAACAGGAAGGTAAAGTATCACCTCCAAGGGAGCAAAACAGGATTCATAAAATGTTGCTATTACTTAAGCAGAACTTTAGCATTGTTTTCCATGAGGCTGTATCAGACCTGTCTCAGGCTCATGCTGGGACTTCAAATGAGGTCTGAGTTATCTGTGGCCATCAAAGGTAGCATGCTGGTTTTTCATTATCATAAGTTACTGCTAAATTCTCAGTTAGGAGTTGTTTTTAAACCAAATCCTAGAATTTCTAGGCAATTGCAATATATGTAGACACTTTCATCTACTGATAAACTCTAGATGATCAAACTGATGGTTTGCAATTACTTCTCCAGTCTAATGAAAATTGCTGCATATATTACTTTGATCAGGCAAGATGTGTTAATAAGAAGTAATATTCAGATAGCAAAACACCATGTGATTCCTTCTGTTATATTCAGGAGTAGCTGCTGTGTTCATTGTCTTGCTGTGTACCTGGAACTGCCAGGGTGCTCCTGAATTTTGGCTTCTTGTTTACAATAAATTGCTGCAGTGAAGATTATATCTAATCTAAAAAATAAAATGTCTTGGCTTTACTAATGTCAGTATAGTGGTAGTTATGATAGAAGAAGTGTAATAATATGACTGATTCTTTATAACATTTGGTGTGGTAGGATTAAGGTCTTTACAATACTCAGACTTGTTGCTTTCACTTTGCTATGGAGATACTTGACCCTCAGCTGCACTTGCACCTGTCATGCTTCTGTTTAGAGCCACACACCTTTTCTCCTTTCATCTCCATATTTTCCATTGCTGATTTCTAAATGAATGTGTTGTTTTCTTTTCTACTCCATAGTTGTACCTACTTGTCTTTATACTGTTATATTATTCTTACTAGAGCAGAACTGACATACATGGGAATCAGTAAAAGCAGGACTCTGTCATACTGATTCAAAATCATTTTACACCTGCTGCACACTCAAGCAGTACTTTGTCTGGAATGGATGTTTCTCTGACACCTCATTCCAGGCCACTAAATCTGAGTTACACTCTTTCCTTTCCAAGTGGTCGGACCATGTCTCTGCCACTCCTGTGGGTATGGCACCATGATCTAACCTGACTTCAGCCAGACTCATGCACTGCAGTTCTTGTCCCCTGACTCCCAACCAAAAAACAGGTTTGACATGAACAGAGTTTTGCTTTTGCAGCTTATAGGCAGCAAGAATGTGCAGTGACAGAGGAACAATTTATGATTTATTTGTTTGAAGGATAATAGAATTCAGTATGTTTATGACACACTATATTAACTGTATCTGGCATTTCAGTGAGGCCTGTAGGTAGATATGATGTAGCCTTGCTAAATCCTGCAATTTGCAATGTCTCTTTGGGAACAAAGCGTGTCCTAATTCAAATTACCCTCACTCTTTCAATATGTCAGATTCCAGATGCTGGGAGGCAGATTACTCAGATGATAAGTATATATCCTCTATTTAAAAACTCTCTCTTCCTGTTTACATCCACGGGACTGAAGAATTATATCTTCACAGCTTCAGAAGAGAAGGACAAGTTGAACAGAATTCTGTAAGTGACTGTCTTGGGTCTAGTCCTGTTCAGTATTCAGCTCTGCAACAGGACACTACATAAGTTGGTTAATTAAAATTTATTTCAAAGAAAAAACTGGGAAGGTCTACAGCTACAGGAAGGAAGCAAAAAAAAAAAGCCCAGATTTTAAACAATCCTGAATAAATATCCCAAAGATTAAATAGTCAAAAACCGTAACTGCACATGTAGCATATTTAGACTATTTAGTTACAACAATGCAGAGAAAGAATTTACCATAGTGATTAGTCTGTAGAAAAGTGTTGAAATTGATCATGAAATTAAGCAGGAATCAATGTTGTGTCATCACTGTTGCACACATTGTATTAGTAGCAGTAAATGCCAAAAACAAATATGTGAATAATGATTCAGTGATACTTGGGAGCTGTAAGATTCCAGCAAGAGCAATCTGTGTAGTTCTGGGCATTCCATTTAAAGAATTATATAAACCACTTAGGAAAAGCCTAATGGACATTAACAAGAATGCCTACAGGTAACAAAAATGAATTTCTTGAAGAAAGGTAGAATGAATCATATATAGATATTTATCATAGATATTTATATGTATGTGAGAGAGAGAAAAGGAAATAATATGGTCTTTGAGTCTGTAGAAAAGTTTCTTACAACAGGAAATACTCTGCATGTTCTTAGTGACCACAACTGAATGTACTGAAAAAATATTGAAGAGATGGGACAACTTCTGGCAATGAGGGGAGTGAACAAATGCAGAGAACTTGTGGAGCCTCCAGATGTGGCGTCCTTTGGAAACAAACTGGCTAAGTATATTTCAGAAGTGGTACAAATGAAATTCTGTCCTGAGGGGAAGACATTATATATTTTAGTTCTTATTGTTTCAAAAATTCTAATACTTCTTTATTTCCCTGTATGAATAACCCAAGTATTTTGCAATTCTTGAAAACAAACCCATTTTGGGCAAGTAAAATCTGTTGAACCTTGCATCATATAAGAGCAGTGTAAATGTGAGAGAATTATATCTATCCAGATGTAAATAACTTTGGATTGAAATAGAAGAGAGGAGAAAAATTTGACATAGGTATAAAAGAGCTATTGATAGCTATATTCTGTCATACATTAAATCTCATGGGTTTAACTGTCAGAGGAGAGTTACAGACTATCTGTTTTTGTCATGATAGTCTTCTCCAAACACTGACAGTTTTCTTATGAAAGCTTGTAATTTCAGGCCAAAGGATTTATATTATGTCACATAAGGATAAAATATATGCACTGAAGATTTTGGAAAATGGACAACTCCTTTAAAATCTAGTACCAGGTGATGGCTGGACTGCAGGTAAGTGAGACTGTGCTGTTTGTGCCATTACTGTCACCATGGAATCCTTGTTCCCAGAAAATCAGATCTTAAGCTTGTGTAGTCCATAGCTGAATAATGGCTCAAGAAAGAAATGACACTACAAGGAACATTAAAACTATATGTTTTAGCAGTATGTCAAATAGCTCTCATCAAAGGGGTTATTTTCTCCAACTTGCAAATATCATGACATTTTTTGTTGAGTTAAAGGGCAGATTTCCCATGCATTTTCTTGAAGAATTATGGCTTTCTATTTACACGTACTGTATATTTCAGTCCAGCATTTTTCCCTTTGTTGTAAGAGTAACACCATATTTTTTTAAGTTTATATTCTCTTGTCTACAGAAATGTCTGAAGTTTTATATTATGATAAAGTACGGTATTTCTTCTTACAGACATCAGGTCTATTTAAAATACAACATACCCTTTATAAAACTCAGGATATAAAAAATGAGTCTGTGTACAGATGTTCAGGTCCTTAGCTTTTACTATGAGGCTGAAGACTTTCATTAGTACGTCAGAATTTTTTCATAATTTTGGCTTTTTCTCTATAAAAGGTGATCACTTCCTGGCAATGTCAATTTATTCATCAGTATGATTCACTTAAGCAAATAATTCCTTTATAATTACAGTATATATATTCTGCTTACTTCAAATGTTACTGATTTTCCCTCCATTATTTTTATTATTATTTAATATATCACTGGACATTTGAAAATAAATAGGCTGCTTCTAATGATCCAGAAAACAGGAACTTATCAACTGAAATGACTGATTTTTAGAGCCTTTCAGGTCCCATGACTGTGATTTCCTTACTTGTCTTTCCATGACCTATTTACATGGCAGATTGTAAAAAAATATTATTGAAAGACTTAAGTATAAAATAAATGTAGATTTAGATAATCTTAATAATTTTCTGTCTTACTGAAATTAGTTTTCAAGTGTACTCTATTGTGATGGGTGTGATATCATTGCAAATATTTTTAAGATCACAACAGTTTTGGTTTGCAGAAAGACATTTGCAAACCTTTTAAATGAAGCATTGTTTTCTGCATTTCTTCAGGTTAAATGAAGCCTTGTTTTCTGCCAAACATTTTCATTATTAGGAGTAATGTGAAAAAGGGAGTGTGTTCTTTATACTAGCAGAGAAGAAGCACTGCAGAGTAATGGTTTGTAAATTGGCCATGGCAATTCAGTTCTGTGTAAAAGAACATTGTGGGCTAAAGTGATTTTGCTTCATAGAGCCTGGGAAAATAAAGTGCAGTATTTAGATAGAACTATGAGTAGCCATTAGAGGCAGGAAGGAAGCAAGAATCACAGAATACTCTGAGTTAGAATTACTTCTTGGTTATTGTACTTAGACTGGAAAAGATAAGAATCCGCAAGTTCTGGTTGTGCACAAAACTAGAACATGCAGCTAGTATTATTTTTCATAAACAGATTTTTAGTTTCATAAAAAAAAAAGCAGGAAAAGCCTGAAAAGATTACTTTAAGAGAAGTATAACAGTAATCCAGGACATTTCATACTACTTAATGTTACTTTCTAAAAACATCATCATGTTTTTGTTGAGTGACATAAGCAAGTAGTTTTGGTTAGAAAGTACGAAATTAATGTCTAATACAGGTATGAGCATTATAAGAGCACAATATGCAATAATGAAATTTGATACCTATTTGGGTCTCTGTAGAGGTTGCAGTAAATTACAAATCAAACACATTTAGGAATATTTAGAAAAAATGAAAGTAAGACATAAGAAGTGTATTTGAATCTCTTAGAGCTCTTTCCCCATCTGATCCTTATGTACCTTTCTTACCATTGCAAATGAGGCTGCAAATTAAATACAGTAAATATATTTGCCCAGCAGTTTTTGTCTTGTTTTCTATGAGATATATCATAGAAGATAGTTTCTCACGTAGCAATATAGATCAAGGTCTAGAACTAATCATGTCAATAAATAATTCAGCCTGATGGAATGATCCCTTTACATCAGTTTGCTGATTTTAGTAGGTATGTTCCAGAAAGCATCGAAGAGAAAAAACACATAAACAATGGTTCTACCCATGTAAACAATACATCAAAGACTTTTTAATGTTTATTACTCTGGTTTCCATTCATTCTCTTTCAACACAAAGAAATCCAAGATGGAAGTGATTTTCCCAAAAAAGTAAAATAATCCTGTTAATTTATTTTTTCTTCTGCTAGCAAAGTTTCAGACCATGTCCTTGGAAAAAGTTGATCTGCTCTACCAGAGGAGATCTTTTCTCTAAACAGAAACAACAAAATTAAAGATCTCATGGAACAACCTTAATTTTCGTCCCAATGGTTCAGATACAAAACTCTTCAGTCTACAGAATCCTCAGTTTGGATTCTTATTATGCACTAAATTTAAAAAGTATTTTGCTCAGGTGTGAATATTACATAAATATAAAAGAAGCATTTAATATCTATATATGGGTAACTTCTCCCCAGTAAGCTTTCATAAAAAATTCTCATGCAAACATATTGTTAATCATGCAAGACCTCAAACATCAGTGGATTTAAAAACTCTTAAATTGTAATTGATCACTAGCCTTTGAGAGCATGAATGTCATATCTTAAAAGTATTTCCAGCCCAGGAAGTTACATTGTTTCTCATAAGAGCTTTTAGCATTAAGTATATCCATAAATTCATTTTAAGTCAATGGTTGTGACTTCAGTGTCTTCATGGTCTTAAGCAGATATGCATCTTTTCCTCTTCACAAACACTTATCTTTAAATAAATAAGGAACATTGCAAGAAAAGCATTTATGCCCACAGAAGATGCATAATGGTGATCTAGAGTTCACTAAAATAATTAGGATTTTGCAGAAGATTTTATTTGGACTATATGGCTCCACTGCAGTTCTGAGTGGACTGATTCTCTGGTCTTCAGAAACAGGGGAGCAGGAAGTAAGAATCACACTGATCTGCTACAGTGAATATTATTCTTCATGTCACCTTCAGCCCTTAATATAACCTTGGTATTCTAGAGATTATTTTCACCAAAAATTCTAGGTGCTACACTGTAGGCCTAGCAGTCTGATGGAACCACGATAAAAGCAATCTCTTTCAAATGTATATTAGGCATCAGGCTGTCAACATATAGCTATATCAATAACTATCACATCTGTGTATGCTGCCACACAGACCATCTGTACCAGTGTGGCCATGAAGTGCCAAGGAACTGTGTCTGATGTTTTGTGCCTGTCAAACAACAGATCTACAACACCACAAAGGTCTGCAGCATTCCTGTGATGAGAGATAAGGTTCTTAAGAGGCATAATGCATAAATGCCTCTGTTATTCAGCTCCACTTCTAAAATAATTTACTGATTGCTCAGTCTGCTTGTGGCAATGTAGACATTCCACTTCTAAAGAAAGATTTTTGCTCTTGGGAAAAGGAATTGACTGCAAGGAAGACTTTGCAGACATCTGAAAGATAGTTTGAGGCTCGATTATTTCTTTCAAGATCTGAACAGTGTCAGACAGAAAGTGTTCATAGTTCTTCCCTTTAGC
This sequence comes from Anthoscopus minutus, assembly GCA_013399455.1. Lineage (NCBI taxonomy): Eukaryota > Metazoa > Chordata > Aves > Passeriformes > Paridae > Anthoscopus > Anthoscopus minutus. The sequence continues at coordinate 26,331 of VWYI01004136.1, read as the reverse complement.
TGTCCATTACTCATGGGAGTGATTCTCACTTCCCTGTTCTCCCTTTGAAAATCTGTTGGCTTTGGTGTAGCTGTAGGCAGCACTGCAAATCATTGCATTATGTGACTTTTTACTTTCATGTAAAAGGTGAGTATTTACAGGGATTTCTACAGTAAAATCAGTTAAGCAATTCACTGTTACAGTTTTGGTTTGTTTGTTTTCTTTTTTGGAAAGTCACATTAAGTGTTAATTTCTAAGTTCCCTCTCTTGTTTTGGGCTTTATACATTTTAAAGTGAACACGATAAAGAGCCAATACCTATGTATAAATAACATCTATTAGAGCTTAATACTACACTGAATTTTCATTTCTACAAGTATTTATAATATATATGTCTTAGAATTTAATTTATAAAAAACAGTAAACTCATATTTACTCTTTATTCACGTCCACTCTTTAGGGATCCAAAAATAAATTTTGCAACAGATTTTTATCATGATTTTCTTTTTTAGAAAGATGAAAAAGATCTTATTTATTTGGTGGTTGTTGCCATTTTATAATTATTAATGCTTTAAAAATAAAAAAAGGTAGAATAAAAATGTTAAATCATACAGAGAAATGGAAGAGAAGGCTTTTCTTTTTGTGCTAAAAACAAGAAGAAAATTTTTTATGCTTTCTTTCCTTTAAATATATGTATGCTATATTTTCTTTAAATATAGCCAGCCCATAACAGCACAGAGAAATAAAAAAAAACCCAGAGGTTAAATTTTGAAAAAGACAAGGATATAAAAACGATAGAATTAATTCAAAATACTAACGATCATTTGAAAATAATAGATTCACTTTTCTCTAAGAAAGGATGTAAAGTTCAAAACTTATGGTGTCTTTTTTCAGTGGCAGAAATCTTAATATCGACTCTGAATATTCTTTATTAAGTGCAGCCCCCCTTGCATAATTCCAGCTACATCTGCCAAGCTGACTATTGTGCCTGTGATGCTTCTTTCCTTGTCTGTTATGGGACTTGCATTAATGTGCAACTAAAAATAATTGAAGAAGGAGAATATTGACTGTGCAGATGATATGAATAGACTGCATTAATACAAACCTCCTACAACCAGAAATCCCATTGAACAGCAGGACCCTTATTCTTGTTGTGAGAGGTATTTGCCAGCCATGAGCTGTGAATAGTATAAGTTTTAATAATCTACGTAGATTCTACTAATGCAATCTATTTCATTTTACTTGCTGTAGTCAAATGTAACCCAACCAAGAGGATTTCTGCCACATTATAATTAAGTATCAGCAGGTGCCTGGCTGGGCTGAGCTTGGGAGGGCTTGCCTGAGCCTGAGCTGATGCCAGATTGCTCTAGCAATAATCTGGTGCCCACAAGAGCACTGCTTGACCTGAGTCAAACTTCTGTGACAGCCTAATGTGCATGAAGCTGGTCGAACCAGACATTCACTGTGGGACAGGCAGTCACCTGTGGTGTCTCCCAGGGCTCGGGAAGTTGTGATGCACTATCCAAATGGGGCTGGAGGCCAGTGTGCTGGTTTTGACCTTAGTTGGTATTGGAAAAGAAGGAAGTAAAACATCCCCGGAAATGGTTCTCCTGAGAGAGACGCTTGGGAGTTTCAGAGATAGCCAGTGTCTGTCCAGNAGGTCTATGAACACTGGAAAAACTGCGTTGATCATAAAAAGAAAGAAATGTCCCCATTCCACTTTGAACACCTCTCCCCACCCAGCACAGAGCTTGGGATGCTGCCTCACTTGGACACCTCATTGTCTCTCTGTGTGAGGAAGTCTGGTGCCATTGAGCAGAGGGATATTGGGAGTGCAAGAACACCACCAGAGTAACAGGGCAGCTCAGACAATGCTCTTAGGAGTTACAGTTTGCAAGATTATTATTACAAATTAAGTTTTTCTATATTTGGACTACATATGTAATTTTAACAAGACTAAAGATGTTTGCTAGATTTTGATCAGATCAAGGTTTTAATTCAGCTAACAATTAATTCTTAGCTCCATACATAAAATATATTCCCTTTGGTTATTTTACACTTTGTTTTAAACCTGATTAGAACCCAAATAAACACTTCATACTACACATAATATACACCCAACACATTAGGGAAGAACTTCACAAGTCAGCTAATTTATAGGAGAAAAAATGATTTTCACAGCTTTTGAAGGCTGAATGTGATCTGTTAATCTATTGCTAGCAATTATGTTTACCTAAAATGTATGTCTTCATGGACAGTCATAAGTCAATATGAAGTGTTAGACATTGGTAATAACCATTCTGATTGATACGTATTTGTTTAGCACCAGACTTCTATCTGGTTCCACAAACATATTAATAAGAAATTAAATTTTATTAATATGTTTCCACACAGTGGTTTTCTGATTTTTTTTTCTGCTTCCTCTCTTTGTTCAAAAGCTAACTTGGGCCTTGCTCTCATCCCAGTGGACCAATTCCCACAAATATACTTGTACAGCCTGCCTTTTGTGGGAAAGCTGCTCAAGGTAGCTAATGAGTAATAAATGTAACATATGGACTTTAAGTAGTATAGCACAAAGTCTGACACCAAGAGAGCATTGTTCCATTTTCACACTTGTTCTTCACTTCATTAGCAGATGAATTAAAAATTGCACTGTGTAATAATGTTTCCATTTCAGTGGTTGAGTATATAGTAAAAATATTATCATTTCCTTTCATTGGCACTGCTTTTATAAATTTTTGCACCTTAGTCAGGGGAAAAAAAGTCCAACACTGCATTTTAGAAATCCAAACTGCATCTAACTTTAAATTTGGTCATTAGAAGCTAGAGGGAAAAGAGATATATACACCTTTCTGGAAACTCAGACTTAAAAGTGGTGAAGAAAAGGATGTTGATAAGAGAAGATAACTTGCTGGAAGACCAATGGCAATACCTGGAGAAATTATGTGAATGTTTAAACAGGTAAACTTTTCAAAACACAGCTTTAAATGATTAGATGCATGAAATAAAGTGGGAATTAATAGAATCTTTAAGAAATTCACCTGCATACTTTCTTTTTTGATGTTGCTTCTTCTGAGACAGAGGAGGAAACTAGCACTGAATAAACATTAAAATACACTCCTTCCTACTTTTTCAGCATTAAGAGTTTAAATTGAAACATTATCTGTAGAGGTTCTTAATAAGTTACCCATTAAATGGGTACATACTACTTCTAACTGCTAAGACTGGGTGTAAATAAGTCAACTTTGAGAAATCTTGATATCAGGATTTTACTGAGTGTACGTAATTTAATTTAGTTTATACTTTATATTTTTTAACTAAATATTTTTTGTTGAGTATTCTTTTATTCCTTTTGCACTGACATCTTTTACCCAAATGTGTAACAGTTAGTGTAATCCTGATGCTACAAGGTTTATTCGGGAATAGTTCCATTCATTCAGTTGAATTGTTCCTTTTTAGAGTAAATGTTTACAGAATGTTTAGAGACATTGATACCTATGATAATATTTTATTCCTGTATTTCATGAGGACATTGAAGATTGCAAAAACCTGTTTCAAAATGATAATGCTAACTGCTTCAGGAAGAGTTTATGTTTAGCAACTGTAGTGTGTTCAACTGTGTAGCTATTCCTGCTCATGACTCCTGGAAATCTAAGCGCAAAAGTTACCTTTTCAAGTACTCTGACACCCCAGACTTACCAACATCCATTTTATGCCATAGCATACTCCCTGCCTCCCCCTCGCCCAGCAAGATATTCTGATTCAGATCTAGGAAATACTGGCTTATCAACACAGGCCCTAAATCCAGCAGTGTCTGGCATGACTGAACTCCCAAACAAAGACACACTAGAATGCTAATTTTTAAGTCACTTTTCCAATTGCAAGTAAAAATAGTATTATTTGTTTGCAGAACTACACTGATATTCATTAGATATGGGAGTTCAAACTTTGGCCTTACCACGTGATTTCTGTGTTGCAAATGTACAATCGATGCCATTGTCACCAAACATGAAGTTCAACAACTTCCAGGTGTCCAATTGTGCACGTGGATATATGGACTGGGAAAAAAGAGGCTAGAGAGCAGTGCCATGGAAGGGGACCTTGGGGTCTGGATCATGGCAAATTGAACATGAGCCAGCAGTGCCCTGGCAGCCAGGAGGGCCAACCCTGTCCTGGGGGCATCAGACCCAGCATGGCCAGCCAGGCAAGGGAGGGGATTGTCCTGCTCTGCTCTGCTCTGCTTTGGGGTGGCCTCACCTCGAATATTGTGTGCAGCTTTGGTTACTGCAATACAGGGTATAAACCTATTAAGGACCATCCCAAGGAAGTCTGTGGAGAGAGTGAAATGTCTGCAAGGGAAGCCATGAGGAGTGGTTGAGGTAACTTGGTCTGTTCAGCCTAGAAATGAGGAGACTGAGGGAAGTTGTGGTCTACAGCTTCCTCATGAGGGGAAGAGCAGAGGCAGACACTAATCCCTGCTCTGTGGTGACCAGTGACAGAACCCAATGGAATGGCCTGAAGTTGTGTCTGGGGAGATTTAGGTTAGATATCAGGAAAAGGTTCTTCATCCAGAGGGCGGTAGGGTGGGGGACATTGAAACAGCTCCCCAGGGAAGTGGTCACAGCACCAGACCAAGAAGAGCTCAAGGAGTGCTTGGACAATGGCCTCACAGACATGTTATGAGTCTTGGACTGTCCTGTGCAGGACCAGGAGTTGGAACCAATAATCGTTGTAGGCCCCTTCCAACTCAGTATATTATATGATCTATGTATACCTATTTATTCCAGGACAAAAAATTTGTTGTGTTATTCTGAGGACTGGATAAGACAGTGCAGTTCTTCGGTCTGAGCTCTGTCACACAAGCTCGACTGTGTCAGTGCACCAGAGACACCAAGTCAGACAAATCTAGATATTAGGCTAGAAATGCTGAGGAACATGGAGATGAACAGACATAACTGAGACAGAGGAACAACTTTATTTCAAATATTGAGATCTTCTACTTCAGATTTATATCTGCAACATCAGAATTTCTGATGTGGAAATAGCAGGATAGGCGGCAGATTCCTCGCAAATCACTTCATAACTTGGAAAGTTATGCCTCAACATCATTTATTATGAAAACTGATGTCTTTAATTGCAGCTCCAATAAGTGCAGGTTGAAAATAAAAGTATTTAAATTCTATTATGTTTTCTTCTGTTAATAAGTAAAATAACTCTTGTTGGTTTTATTGTGTTTCATTGGTAAGGTATGTTATTCAAATGTATTAAGGCAGAGCTTACATGCACTTTGATTTAGAAACAGCATACAAAAGACAGTGAATTTAGGGCACTAAGCATACAGAGGAATCTAGCTAAGCCTGTTCTCTTTACAAGAAATGAGGACATACAGGGGCTTTCAGAGAATGATCCATTCTTTTTGGAATCCAAACTAAAAGTCTCAGAGAGTCCCTTAGAAAGAGAAATTATTTAAAATATATTAAACCACATAGACATGAGGCAAGAGTGATGGTTTTAGTAAAAAAATATTTTTCCCAAGTCATCTTTGTAATGTGCTATTTTTTCTTCTCAACTACTCCCTCTTACTCTTAATTGACCTCAGTAAAGAGCCCATCTCTGTTGTCTTGTCTCCTCATAGGCACTTATAGGAGATTGTCCTAAAGCCATCCCTTCTTTAGGATGAACCAGTATGGCTCCCTCAGTGTCTCCTCACAGGAGAAGTGCTCCAGTGCTGACTGTTCTGGTGGATACTAAATGAACTTAATTCCATTTATACACAGTTTTGTAGCACTGCAAGGCCCAAGCCTTCGTGAAAAGTATCAGACATGCTTTATACAGTGCTGAGTCAAGAGGGGCTGGTCACTTCCCTTGAGCTCCTTGCTGTGCTCCTCATTTATACAGCACCTTGCTGTTACCATTGCCAGGTCACACTGCTGACTTATGGTTAACCTCCAGTCTGCCAGGACCTCCAGAATCTTTTCAGCAAATCTACTCTCCTGCCAATGAGTGCCTGACCTGTGTTGGTTTTTGTGTGGATGCAGGACTATACCTGTAGCCCTGCTGAATTTCCTACCTGCTCCTCCTGGATAGGATTCTCTGGGTTCTTTAGAATGGCAGCCCATTCACTGAACTTGGCGTCTGGTGTCATTATCCCATGTTTGGTGTAATCTTCAGATTTTCAGAAGGTGCATTTTATCTTTTCTTCCAAATCACTCTTCAGAGATATTAAACAGGATAGGTACCAGGCTAGATCCCCTGGGGAAATGCCCTTAACTGTTGTCCAGCTATAGTACAAAACAAAAACTGCTACCTAGAGTTTGATAATCCAGACAGATTTTTATTCTCCTTGTCCAGACATTCAGACATCTTTGCTTGAATACAAGAATATTGTGAGAGACAATGTCAAAGGCCTTGCTAAAGTCAAGGTAAAGAATTTCAACTGCTTTACATTAATGCATGGATTCAATAATTTTATAATAGCTCATTTCACCTTGCTCTGATAGCTTTATGATCTTACTCTTGATAAATCCATGATAGTTGGTCCTACCTCTCCATCATGTGACTAGGATAGACTGAACTGGAATTTTCGATGGACTGAAGTTCAGCCAATCAATCTTGTTGCACCCTCATTCCTCACTAATACTTCTTGCCCTATTTTGAAGACAGGTAAAATATTTTCTTCTGCTATTATGGACCTCTCCTTCTCTCCACAATGTCTTAAGTGTGATAGAAAGAAGTGTCACAATGTTATCTGTTGTGTCTCAGCACTTTGGTATCCATCCTGTCTGGTCTCACAGTCCAGAAAATACAAACTCCTGTCTAAAAAAAACCCTGAAATTTTAGTTCATATATAAACTTATGAAGGAATACACCATTTAAATACAATTTCAACTGAAATGCAAGTTTAGTTTTATTTTCTTGGTGAGAAAAAGACATTCAACATGACTACTTTTTTTTATCCCCTGGTATTTAATTTGGGTTTTTTGTTCCCCTAAATATAATTTGAAGAATTCTATTGAATTAAATTGTTCAAGACTGTAGTTCTTGATCATGTATGATCCACAATTAGCACACATTGAAATGTGTGGTGAAAACCACTCTTGAAATATTAATTGCTGATTTCTTAACTGTATTTGCATTCTTAGTTGGTAAAATATTAATGGTCTGTCAAGGGTTCAGCACTAATAGATCTGGAGTTTTTTGTCTCAGAAGCTATCTGTGCTCTTTGTGATACCTTATGCCAACACTGGGTACATAACAGCCTGCACTCAATATATACTGAACAATGTGAACATCAACACAACACAGGTAATGTATGCCTTCTGCTGAGGAAGTATCCACCAGGAGAGAGTGACTTGAGGATGAAAATATTAAATATTTGAAGTTGGGCAGAAATGAATAATTAGTACAGAGCAGTTTTAATAGCTTTATTTGAGAGATGATGGATAGCTCAGTATTGCTTTTGTTGTCAGGTGAGTTCTGAGTGATTTGTCAGCAGTTGGCAGCTTAATGGTTCCAGTGTCCAAGAGATCAGGCATCTCACCTGTGCTCATGTCAGAGCAGGGAATGCAGCTCTCTCAATGAGCTTCAGGTATTCATTGAGTCAGACAAGTGGTTTCCTTTATAGCATCTGAGCAAAGTACATGAACTCAAGGTGGACTGCTAATTAACAGTGGAGATGGCATAAATTTTGTCACCTAGGATACAATTAAGCTTTTAAATCCTTCACATGTTACCAAAGGACTTGCACATTCCTATAGTTTTGCCTACACCAATATGGAGTACAGGTTAGGGGATTTACTCAAAAATGTGCATTTCCTGAACATAAATCTATTTCATCTCTTTTTAACAGAAATATTCAAGATTATTTTAGGAAACATGCTAGGAAACCTACCTCAAATATCTAAAATAAACTGTTCTGTAGAAATATAGATTTCTAATTTTGGAATTTCTAATTTTGGCTTTATCTCACTCTCAAAACCAAATACTTCTGCAAAGATATTCCTATACTTAATCAAAAGTATTAGTTACACATAATTGTAAATATGTGATCAAAAAATATTTGAAACGGAACAATTTCTAGAAGCAGTTTTCTCAGACTGCTCCCTTACAAAAAAATCAATAATAATAATTATACAAAAGAACCCTTATTTTAAAAAAAAATTTTTTAGCATGAAATGTTCTGTAATAGTAAGATTCCTGTGTTGGCCGTGAGATAACTTTAGATGTAGGAAAAAGAGATTAGATAAAACTCATAAAGCATTTTAAAAAATAGATTTGACTCTAAATCAAGTTGTTACCTAATTAAAAATTATATCATGGGTAATTATATCACTATTATCAATACTTGTTGCCTCTGATATTAATGCTTTTTTCAGAAATGCATCAAGCTGCACACTAATAAAGAGTTGCTTTTAAGTCAGAAATTAATCCCATGTTTGCACTCTCACAATGTCTTCAAAGTCAGACTATACTCTAAGTGGAAGTCATCAAATCATATCAAGGATATCAGCAAAATCCCAAGTCACTAGCAGTTGCCTATCTCTCAGAATAATCAGACAAAGCCCTTTCTTTTGAATAACCAATTTTGTACTTTTGTTCCAAAGCAAAAGCTAATTTGGTTAGAGCTGATAAAAGTATGTTATTACTAGGACATTGTGCAAGATGAGATATTAAAAAATATGCCAAGGAGAGACAATGCATAATCATGATATTGTGCATATTTTTGTACTGAATGAATGTTCTTGGCACTATAGCAGTCATAAGCTGGAAAACTTGTAACTCTTTGATGCAATGGCCACAGGAAAGAATTTTATTCATTAAGGTATCTGGTGAATTCCACTAATCAAGAAAGAGTATATCACCATACCTTTCTGATGCAATAGTGATGGCATCAGATTGCAATACTTCAAAGGTCTCCAAAGTGGACATGACTAGCAAGATACATGTCTATTTCTGTGGCAAATTAAACACCATCAGTTTAACAGTCCCATCACATCAATCTCATTAATTATCCTAAGTGGAGTGCAATGACTGAAAATGGTTGAGGATTTACCCATGCATGTTGCTACAGGAATGGCAAAGTATATGTGAGATGCAGTCTTAGGACAAAATTGCTGGATTTATGGTGGATCAGAATGGATTAAGCAATAGCATTGTAAATTTTTCTCTCTCCAAGTAACTTCAGTACAAATATCAGCACAAATATACTGTGAAATGGACTAAGGTCAGATGTACTTCATAAAGCAGTTGCTAGATCTAATTTTACTATTATTGTTTGCAAGCCACATTATTGGATCTAGAAACTGCTGGTTTTGGTTTATTTTTCTTAATTTGCTTGGAAGGCAAACCTTGCCAAATAAAAGGTCACTTAAAAGTGGGTTAATTTAATAATGATCCTGTACCAAGTATCTTCTCTGGTAGGGTTCTGTATTATTTCATAAATAATTATGTTATTCTGCAGACCTCATAGCAAACACAAATTCAAATGAGAAAAATAAGGCAGTGCAGCATGAGAAAATTCTAGAAGACAAGCACTGTAAAGTACTTTGTAGACTAGTGTTTGCTTCTATTTCATTTAATATATGCAGCAAAATTGAAATATAGATGGTATTTGATCTCTGTAAGCAACAAAACTTCCCGTATATACTTTTTCACTATAACAGAATCTAAAAATAATGTATGTAAACACCTCTAATGCTTATAATGGGATTTGAATCAAAAGTTTGTCTAAAGAAAAAATAAGCTTTTCTCAAACAGGATTCTTATAAACAGGAGCACAATGCCACTTATAGTATTTGGAACTATTACTATCTTAGAGAAAATTGAGGAAAGCTAAATTACAGCTTATAAGAGAAGGTCCAGACTGACTGCAATACCCTAATTTTAGAAGGTACATATCATCATTTATTAACATTTTTCTGCCTCCATACCTCAGCTTTTGTCCATCTGTCTCTATAGATCTCTACTACATTTGCAAAGGTCAATTTGTGTGCCACCACGGCACTGTGCAAGATACTTTTGGAATTATCCAAACTAGGCGAATGATTAGATCAAAAGGTGGAGCTACAATAATTAAAATGCTTAACACCACCTCATTGAGACATTTGGAAAAAAAAATTTCCAAGAACCAAATTGTGCTATGTATTCTACTCTAGAGGTGCACAGTATATACCCACCCTTATATTGCATCTGTACTACTCAGTAGCAATTCCCACCTAAAGTGAAATTCCAGTTCAGATGAACTATTATATACCAATTATATTTCAATTTTGTGTATATATTTATTGTTATCAAGGTTTCATATAGAAAAAGAAAACCAAAACCTTTTAACAGAATGGATCATCTGAATTGTATTTATAACAATGTTTATGCTGTGAATTTCAAAGGAAGATTTAACTTAGTCTCCTTAAATGATGATGAAAATCAATGTCCTTTACAAAGCGTGAGTGTTAATACACATTTCTATAGAGTAACCTTTATTATGATGATGTATGATGATGTATAAAACCTATAAATAGGTTTCATAGAACAGAATAATATAGATGTGAATAATCCTAACATTTAAAATTCTCGGCTATGTTTTTTTAAAATATAAGAACAGACGAGAAAAGATAAAAATGACATTCATATGACATTTAATTCTCAGTTCTAAATTTTCCTTATCATGGACCAGAATGTTTTAATGAGGGTTTTGTTTTTTTAATTCTAGGTATTTTTAAGCGTAAAAGACCTAAATCTAAACCTCTTTCCACTTTTCTGTAGTTTGTTTCAGTTTAAAACTCTTCAAAAATAATATCTAGCATGTTATTTCTTTAATAAACTTTTATCTACAACAATTTTAAAATTTTTGTCGGAGAGATAAAAATGAAAGAAATATAACTCATTTATTTTAGTTTAATTTTTAGAACTTTTTTTCCAGTGCAGTAAAAGGTATGCATCTTAATAAATTTTTGTCTGATTCTGCTCTTCCTGAGCTGTATGAAAAAGTTTTTAATATTTTTTAATAACCTTACAAAAAATGAGAACTCATGTTTCATTTTGATGGGTTTAATATAGGCACCAGGATGAAATAAAGTAGAAATGAAACAGAGGAGGACCTTGTGACAAAATGGTCTAGAAACTAAAAATATGAATAGGTTTGAAGAACAATTAATTATCTGCTAAACACAATAGTCTAAATACAATCTTTGGCTCTGAAAGCCTGTAATTGCCAAGCACTGGGCACTCATGGGACATCCATCAGATAATTCTAATTTTTCTATGGGCTGTTTTTGGATTTTTTTTTGTTCAATACCATTTTCTACACATGACAAATCACCTTTGCCATTCTGCTAATAAAAACGGAATAAAAAAGTGTTTCAACTGTAAAAAAAAGTCTGATAATAAAAAGTAATAATTTTCCTAAATTTTCAGCAAACCTGTTGTTTTTCTCCAACAATCCTTTTATTACCATTCTTTAAAAAGTAAGCTATCCTTAACACAGCTGTTACTGCTGATAAAAAAGCTTTAAAATACTGACCTCTTGGTGAAAGGAATTATAAATGCAAAGAATTCTACAATTATTTTCTATTTAATACTTCAATTTCCTTTTGAGTGTAAGTACCTAGCAAAAGAGAAAATTATAACTATTACAAAAATTGTTTATTTATGACCTATTGAATCTAATAAAATTGCTACATTTCATTTAACTGAATTTTCTGAGTTCTCTAATCTGATCTGGTTCCACATGTTGAGTCACAAGATGGCATTAAGCCTGCATCCAGTATAAAAGAATGCTCCTTACCCAGGAAGGGATGTCACTGAGAGCAAAGACCACCCTAAATTCTTAGGCAAAATATATTTTTTGTGTAATCTCAAATGTTCCATTGGAAACATCAGCTGTTCTTCAAAGTTTTATTAAACTGAAAGCTGTGTTTAAGATTGTATTCCTGTAGGAATGATTGTAAGTAAATCATTAGCCCAAAAAAAAAAAATCCAATTCTTGAGTAGACATAGCTCTTCATTCTGCCATCACACCTTCCATAGTACTGTTCTCTTTATCTGTTTTAATGTCAAAGTGCTCGTTTAGAGAGAATTAGAATATTTTGATACTCACAAGGTATTAGACATATGTATTGTGGATTTTTTCTTTTAACCTGTAGGACAAATATACATATATCTTCAGCAGGTACAGATCAATATTTGTCTTAATTGTAGTGCACCAGATCTAACCAACTATTTTGTATTGATAGAAAAGTCCAGGGTTTTTTATCATGTTAAAGAAAACAAAGCAGAAATAATGAATGGAGTCTTCTAAACAACACAATTTTAAGAAATGAAGAAATATTCCTGATTTCACTAAATTAGGTGACAGAGCAAGTAGACAACAAGGGACTGAGACACAGAAATAAACCATGCATGAGAGATGCAGAAGTGAATGCAGTAGTGAAAGTGGCTGATATTATTGCTGTGATGTCACTAGGGACTGGATCAGATAAAACTTCTTTGGAACAAAGTAAATAACAGGAACGTATCCTACCAGCTTTCTGGTGTCTTGCAGAATTCAGTTTTGAAGTGAGCATGAACTAATTGACATAAAACATGGTTTTGTTTGGTCTGATTTGGTTAGAATTTCTTTGGTTTGTTCAGTATTGATTTCTAGTTCCTATAAATTTAAAAACCACAATTCTCCTTGGAATTTCATGAAAGTTGATTCTGTAAACCACTAATATGGTTTCATAGGTGTCTGCATTGCTTCACTTACCTCCAGGGAAGTGTAGGATATATCAGAGGGAAGAGAGAAATGATACTAAAGACAGCAGCTGCAGCACCTCTTGTACAACTGCCCCGTTACACAATATGAGTTGTGGCTATGTCCCAGATATCCTGCCTTTTCTTCTATTTTCTTAGCTCTAGATGAGACCATTTATGAATCAAATAGTTCTGCAGCTGGCCACCTCTCTTGTCCAATATGGAACCACCACCAGTCTCTGCAATAAGTGTTAAGTAACTGAGTGGTCCAACTGGAGATGCAGTACAAAGAACCATAATAATGATCAAGTGATAACTACTTGGGGTTAGTCTTGGTAACAAAATAGGATTATTTTCCAGAGAAAGATAAATAATTAATTTGAATTTTTTAAAATAATTAGTAGGGCATTTTAATGGTACTTCAGGTGGTTGAGTTCTGCTGGCCAGCATCTCCCAAGTAAACAAATGTAACATCAAATCCCTTAGAAAGGCAAGAGTTTTACTTGAGAAATATGCAGTTGGCATCAACCTTGATAGGACACTTAGGAAACCTTATGTACATTTTTTTTAATTATCTTGAAAAACTGGAAGATTTTTGTTTCCCTTTATTTCTATGCATAAATTTAAATCATGTAGAACTAGACGTATAAGCAAATAAATATGTCTTAAGGTATTAGTTAATAAGAAATTCTTGTTCCATATTAGAAAATAATTGCAGAAAACCAGAATGCACAACTCTAACTAGATAATTCTCTTTATCTCCCCATGAGGAAAAGATGTCACATAAAATCTTTCCAACACTTTTTAAGGTCCAAAATTCAGGAAAGACTGTAACTTATCGTGACCCCTGCCTGCTGATAAATTGAGATCCTAACCACTAGGCTAAACAGCTATGAGCATATTATATTCCTAAAAATCATATTTCAATTTCATGCAATAAGATTAGCAATGTACTTGAGGCTGTGTAATTACAAGCAAAAAACAAACACAGAAATTGATCAAATAAGATGAGCTTAAAACATAGGAGTTAAATAGAGAAGTAAAACATTTTACTTCTGAATAAAAATGAGCGAAGCTGTCATGTATATATAACCCCCCAAATTTCTAGCCATTTCAAATTAACATCACTGAAATGTGAAATCATATATCAAATATGCAGTTTAATACAGTCAATAGTACCTAAGTTTCAGGTCTGTATCAAATCACTGGTAACTGACACACAAGTCTTCAGTGTTGAGGTCACAACTGCAAGTGAATTTGAAAACTTTACTTATGAAAGGCTACAATATCAAACAATCCCGTCTAGAAGCAGTGGCAAACACATAGCAATGTGTGATTTTGCTCTTTCTTACCCTTTTCAGATTGCAATCATCTCACCAAACTCAGTAGTTAACCCCCTCTTGCAGAAAGAAGTATGAGATTCTTTTATTTTTGACACCAGATGGAAAAGGTATAGGGCAAAAGAAACAAACTGCAGTACCTACTTAATAAAATTCTCCATACCCCTGTATTTTATCACTAATGTTAGGATTGCCATCATCTAAGCAAATAGTAAACCAGAATACACTGGTTCTTGTATGACTTTTATCTCCTTGTTTGGCAGTCCTTAAAGTTGCTTTTAAGGTTGCCACCCGTATAGATATAAAAAACCCTGAAAAAATGTAACAAATCAAGTGGGTTTTTTTATTGTGATGAAGGCAATGAAATCCTTGTATTTTCTTCAGATTATTTTGTCTCCTTTTCTTTTGCTGAAGTGTATCTTAAGTATTTAGATAGTTGAAGCTTCTGCTCTTTCATGTGGATTTTAGAATTTTCAATGACCTCCGTCTGTAAGAGATATAAGACAGACATGATTGTGTTGTATACACACCATGGGAATATAGCACATGGAGTTCAAAGAATACAGTATCAAGAGAAAAAAAGCATCCCTGCTTTGTTCTGGCTATAACTAACAAGGTAACATGCCTTGTAGTATTTTTTTCTCAATTTACTATGTATTAAGCAGTGGCATAACCTGTAAATGGATCATTAAGATCAAATAAATCTCTCTGTATCTTTATCTATCTAAATGTCTATGTATTGTGTTCAACCTTTTCCTCTATTTGATGCACTGTCAGATTTGCCTGTATACTTTAGTTTCCAACTGTCCTAGAAAAAATGCTCAAAATCCAAGCAGATCAGCTGCTAACATATCTCTCATTCTTTTTCCCTCCACCCACTTACAGAAAGAACTCTATTATTCTCTGCAGAACAATTGCATGTGAGCTTGATTAATAGCTGAATCTTGGCAGGATTATTCCATCATTTTTTCTGATGACTTGCAGCTGCAGAATCTGCTCATCACCCTTGCAGCTGATGAGGAGCTGAGAATACTGTCAAATATCCTCCCTGATGGCTGAACCTGAGCCACTCAGGACCCTAAAAAGAAAGTGGAGTGTGGTGGTGGGAGGAGAGCCACTATGTAGGGGACAGGGGCCCTCACCTGCTGAGCAGAATTGTCCCCTGGACAGGCTTGCTTCTTGCTGGGGGCTTGCATTCATGACTTCCCCGAGAGGTGAGCAATGCCTCATCCAGCTCAGTGGTTCTACAGTTACTCCACATAGGCACCAGTAACATAGACAGTGGTGACCTGGGAATTGCCAAAACATGTGAAAAGGGCTCTGTGGATGGTGATCATCAACATGCACATGTTTCACTCCGGCCACTGAGGAGAAAGGGTGATGGAGGACTCAGCAGACTTTGTAACTCAAAAATAGTTTGCATAGCTGATGTTTGAGTAGGGCTTCCGGTTCTATAACCATGGGACCCTCTTAAAAGATCAAAACCTTCCTGCAGGAGACTGGATTAATCTTGACCCAGTCAAGTGTGGTATCTTTCCCAAGAGACTGAACAAACTGGTGAAGGCAGCCTCCTCAAAAATCAAGTGTGGAAGTTTTAGGTCGGGTAGATAAACTAGAAGCTCAGGATGATGGGAAAAAAGGAGACACAGTGATCAATTGTAACCACCCATACAGGCACTCCAGACACAGGACACATTCCACCACGTTTCACTTTTGCGCATGGTATCAAATCTCTAGGACAGGGCCATATCGGGGTTCCTCACTCTCCCCGGGAGCTTTGCCCTGGTTTCTCGGCTTCTCAGCGTCTGCTGCTAAGCCAGGACCACACGGCCGAGCAAGTCCGGGCAGGCTGCGGTCGGAGCTCCAGCGAGTGAGGACTTCCCCTAGCAAGTTAGAAAAGCCAGCTTTTACCTCCTGAGTGTTCCTCTTTGCAGAACCCGGACGAGGCGAAGGAAAGATGCAAATTATGTTCTGGGTTTCTGGCTCCGATTTTATTCCATTGGCGAGACCGACGTGAACTCCACAAAACCCAGGACGAAACTCTGCTCTTTCGCCCACCGTCCCTTTTTATCCCTGGGGGCAGAGCAAGGGGAAGGGACTAGCCAGTTTACCAATCCAGGGAGAGGGGGTGTGGGAAAAGGCAGATTGACACTCATGTAACCCTATCACCTGTTCCCCCCTGGAAATCTCCATGCGTAGCCAGAAACCCCGTGCCGACCATGCGGTGGCTTGGGGGAATCTGAAACATGTGGAAATTGTGCAGCACACCGCAACAGGGCCAGAACTTTAAGCTCCTCTTGTTTGCTCCTCATGCTGCGTACATTATCGTTAGAAACATTTCAGCTGTGGTGCTTTACAGCCAACACCTCAAGAAGCAGGTGAAAAATGATAATTAGGTAAACTTACGGATTTTTTTTTTGTGGTTTCACAACAGGCTTTTGTAACTCCTTATGAAGTCATTGAGGGAAAGCCTCCTTCCAAGTTCTGTAGTCTCTGAGAGGTATTATATCACATGTATTGGAGAGTCATATCTTTTTTCCATATGAACAAAGACATCATAAAAAAAGTAAAAGTCAAGATCTTAACTGCAGCCTCTGAGCTACTGGACTCTGGAGTACTCTGTTTCTGCTGTTTAATTTTCTCCATTTGGAATAAACCAGTATTATAGCAGATATAATTTCAGTGCTCTGGTCACCAAGCTGCAAAGTTATTGTCTCTCTTTTTTAAAATTTGTTCTAGTATATATCCATATTATTAATATATTCATTTGCTTTTATTAAAACTGCTCAGAAATAAAGTGGAAAAGAGGCTACATAAAAATTATTATAGTGAAGAAAATATTATATTTAATGAAAACCTTTATTTAAAAAAATACATTTGGTTTAGTCTCTCCTCTTTGCTCATTTTATGCAATATAAATCAGATTTTTGGTGATGATAAATTTATTCTAAGAGATGGAAGTAGAAGTTAGCCCATTCCTCCAGTTTAAAAGATAAAAGATGTAGTTTTATTACTGATTAAATAATAAGCCCCTCAGTGTTAGAAATCTCAAAAATAAATCTCAATTTTTACTTATTTATTTATTCGTTTATTTATTTATATTTTTATATTTACTTTTGCATTTATTTGAGCTTTCTAGTTTTTGTCTCCTTTATTATATCTAGGTATCTTGGATAGTTCTTTTAATTCAATTTCATCTTCACACACTGATTCATGGCTTGATTAACCACACTTTGTCTTTTGATACTTTGTCCTCACACACTTTCATCATTTTTTTGATACTTCTGTCTGTACTTGAGACATATCCAGCATAGCTCTTAGTGGATTTTGGTGGATTTATCAGCTCTGAAAAACTTCAGTTCTAATAGAACATGATGTCCTTTATAGGAGGCTATCCTGTCCTCAACTACTGTCTTTCCAATAGTCCTTTTCCCAAATTTCTCAGTACCAGCTACTTCAATCCAATACAGCATCCGAGTCTGTTATACATTTACTTTCAGAAGTACAGCATGATCAAAACAGAGCTTTGAAAAAGCTGCCAGGTCTTTCATCTGATTCTTAAATCACAAAAGTGTGAAGTCTCTGTCCACTCCTTGAAGAAGCTGAATAAAAAGTTCCTTGTAGTTTCACGTGATCATCTGCTCAAGGCAAAATTGTATTGTGCAGAAGTTACAAAGAAAACAAGGCTGTGAACAAAATGACTACAATCCACCCTAAATCCAGCTGTTCTTAATACTCCTTCAATGTTCTTCCTTTAAAAAAAATGATAAAAGAAACAAAAATTCCTGCCATGGCTAACAGACACAAAATTTTAAAATTTCAGTACTTCCTAGCATTAACATTTTGTCAGAGGCCAGCAGATTGCAGATTTCTAGTGTGCTAGAAATTTTTTTTTTTTGCAATGGGATGAAATAGTTTCTGGCATGTCATATGCAAGTGACCTTCATAGATTGTTTTCTTCATTGTAGCAAAGTAAGATTGATGTTAGCTCTCTCTTGTAATGAAAAACAAAATAATCCAAATGAAAAGGAGTAGCTTCTTTATCACCTTATAGACATTACAGGTATTTTCAAAAATGTCTTTTATATAAAAAGAAGTAGAATTTAATTGAAAGGTACTTTCAGATGAGCTTTTGTTAGCATAAAATCTTAAATAAAGTTTCTTAGTCATCTTTGAATCTGGGATGTGGAGCTGAAGAAGATGAAAATATCATATGTTATTCTCTATGTGACAAAAATTCTTCAGTTCATTATTACAAAGCTGGCACTGGATTCAGAAAACATTTCAGCTTTGATCAGTTAATGTAAAATTCTCTTACACCTAAAGACTACTTTCAGGCAAAATGCTGCCCTTTAAGTCTTTAAGGCAGATTATGTGAAGCCTGGATAATGAAAATGTGTATGTCAGAAATATTTTTATATCTATTTCATAATTTATAATATGAGCATTCTTGAATTCTTATTCCAAAACTATATTTTCCCCTTTCAATGAAATAATATTGTCTATAAGATTTTCAACTATTATAGATAATTGATATATGTAATTTATTTACTGCACAGATATGAGTATTTTTTTTGCACGTAGAACAATTTGGTGCTGTTGTGATCAAGTAGACTTTTTTTTTTCTTTTGCACCTGTGATGTTCTGAATCACTGGATAAAAGGCCAGGGAACAAAGAAAGATAAATTTCCAGTTGGCTTCATTGGCATCTTTCTTTATCAGGGTACAGTATAATACTTATATATACACAAGCTTCATAGAAAATGGTTCAGGATATAGTACTAAATGTTAGGTAGCCTATGACACACCTACCAAAAATAGACACATAGGCCATTCTACAAAGTGACAGAAGAAATCTCAAAAGAGAGGCTTGTGAATAAAATTCCAGCCACGTGTTTCAAGTACCAAACACATGACAAATACTTAATAGAAAATTCCTTTAACACCTCTGCCTCTGATAAATACCAAAAAGACAATTATAAACCCTGGAAAGCCAAACATCTTATTAAGATGTTTTAGATACTTTTTTTAGAAGAAAGTGCCATCAAAGATTTTCTACAGATATTTTTTCCTTTAAAGAGAAAACTTCTTGCCAAGACAGAGGGGGAAATGACTCGAAATCCTTTGCTAAAACTGACCACAATCTTCTTTTCAAGAAAATATTGTCCCAGTGTTATAAGCAAAATTTCTACTTCCAGTACTTTCAACTGTGAATTATTTACTTGTGAATTCCTGTTTAGAAACAATTTATTTATTCTAGATCTGTAGCTTGGAAGGCTGTTCTACATATTTTTTACCTACTCAGAAGAAACTAGCTCTAGTATTTAAAAAGTGGTATTGTTCCTTAAAAAGAGTTCTTTCCTCTCCTTTTTTTTTCTTTCCCAGAAGAAGCAATTATATTTACTCAAGTTTATATGCAAGCAGTATTTTCCATTTTGATCATAAGGTATTTTAATTGCCTTAGTTTTATAGCCTATAATAGATAACAACCATGTGATACAGAATGCACTTAGATACTGTAATTGCAAGTTGTGTTTGGATAATGTTTTAATAGCACAGACAGGTATTGAAGATTGTGCAGAATAGTATTATCACAAAATCATAGCAGTATTCCCAGAGCAATGCAGTATCAAGAATATGTCATTAAAACACACATGGATGCATTTGAAAGCTGTTCAAACTTAAAAAGTCCTGCTCAGCAGAGAATAGAGAATTTAGTTGTTTTCAATTCATTTATAAAGAATGTTTAGTGGAAAGTTCAGGGTTGTCTCCAAACCCTGCACTGTAAGGAAAAGGAAATGTTTCCACTACAAGCAATTCTGTCATAGATCACACCTCTGTACAGCTCCACAAGCACTTTGTAGATGTAGATGCAGATGCAGATGCTTGCTCACAGCTGAGTTGATCACTGTGTGTCCATTTCTGCATGCATTTGTGCATACAAGAAACCTTAAGCCAAATTTCTGAGAATCTAAGTTACAACTTTGACTCTAAATTATTTTTATAGACAAAAATAAGAAGTCAAGTATTCTCAAAGAAGGTTTTCATGCATATGCCCTCATTTCACACAGTACAATTAAATCTATATTGACTATTACCTTTATTTAGGATCAGATCTTTTTCTCCCTTTCCAGAAACTATTGAATTATTTGCAAATTATCTAATTTAAAAAATTATTCGGCGCTCTCAAAAAACCCCAAAAATTAATCCTTATTATTACAGGTTGAAAATTATTAATGGCATTTAAAATACTGGTACATTTCATCTTTGTATATAAGATTAATTGAAAAATTACATTGGAAAGGTGTTGTCCTCAGAATCATCAGATAAATATATTCTAAAACACTAAGCCATAACAACAGTTCAGCACATATTCATGGCCATGTATTCACTCTGCTACCATTCTGCTTATTCTTTTAAGCACAGGAATAGTACTTACAAGACCACAGAAACAGAATTGTTAAGTCACTGAGACTGAACAGACCTACAGTAGAGTCCAGCCTTTGAGCAAACACCACCATGACAACTGGACCATAGTACTAAGTGCAATGTCCAGTTTTTTGAACACTTCCAGGGATGGTGACTACTACCTCACAGGGAAGTTTCTTTCGGTGCTTAACAACCCTTTCCATGAAGAAATGCTTCCTGATATCCAACCTGAATCTCCCTTGGCACAGCTTGAGACCATGTCCTACTGTCCTGAACACAGCAGTTGAGGTGCAGCCTCACCAGTGCTGATACCAGGGGACAGTCACTTCTCTAATCCTGCTGGCCACACTACTGCTGATACAGGCCAGCATCTTCATCTGCTGTCAACCAACACTCCTGCTCCTTTTCCACTGAGCAGCTTTCCAGCCACTCTGTCCTCAGCCTGGAGCCCTTCAGGGGCTTGTTGTGACCCAAGTGCAGGGCCTAGCACTGGCCTTTTTGAATCTTATACTGATGTCTTCAGCCCATAGATCCAGCCTGTCCAGATCCCTCTGCAGAGCCTTCCTACTGTCCAGCAGATCAATGCTCGTGTCCAGCTTAGTGTCTTCTGCAAACTTAGTGAGGATGTACTCATCCTCTCATCCAAATCATTGATAAATGATAAACAGCACTGGCCCCAGTACTGAGCCTTGGGGACCCCACTAGTGCCTGGCTACCCTCTGGATGTGGCACCACTTATCACCACCTCTGGGCCCAGCCCTCCCAGCAAAGACAACCCTCCCTGGAGGGGTGTCCAGGAGGGTGCTGTAGGAGACAGTATCAAAGGCTTTATTGAAGTCCAGGTGGACTAAATCCATAACCTTTCCCTCATCCATAGAAGAATCACCTGGTCATAAAAGGATATCGGGTTTGTTTTAAAAGAAAATCTCATTGGTTAATAAGCAGGACCTGCTTTTCCTAAACCCATACTGGCTGGGTCTGATCCCCTAATTGTCCTGATAATATCAGGTACATAAAAGTCCTAGCAGATTCCTCAGATGCATCAGAGTTATTTTAATGACTCCCCCCCAGTAGTCTTAACACTTTATTAAGCACAAAAACATAGGTCCCTGATGTACCAAGAAGATACTCTGAAAGCAGTCAAGCTAGGCTGTCTACTTATCCTGTTATGCGTTTGAGAGCAGTCCTTTCTCACAAATATTGCCGTTCACTTCAAGGTTTATAGTAAGAAACACTTTAATATTGAGGATCTTGCAAATATTAAACCAGGAAGAAGTTAAACAGAATTTGGCCTGAAAATACACTTGACCACCAACTCAGGCCCCTGCTGCTGCTCTGGTTGTGACTAGCACTGGGGTCCAGAACACTCCCTTTGGTCCAGGGTGTCCCAGCCCTGGCTAGTGGCCAAGCAGAACCTCCAGGGTCTCAGCCTCCCTCAGTGATGATACATGTGGATATGTTCCCACTGAGCTGATAACATTTTCATTATTGGTCACTTTCTAACTCTCATGGGTGGTGCCAGTTGCCAGTGGCTTCATTGGTCACGTAGTCCCGGATCAACCTCTTTTATTTTGTCTATATCTATAGGCAATTTGGGTGGCAAAAGGTATGGTGGATGCAGCTAAAGATTCATTTTCTCTCAGTGGTGCATCTGAGTAGGAGTCAGCCTGTGACACATATAGATGTTCATTACTGAGTAGATGGGTGGCTGTAATTTGCACTTCTTAAAGCTGTTGTTCATTATGGCTTAAAAAGAACTGAGCAGTTTTAATTATATCAGCAATATTGAGTATGTTTATGGAAAGGAAGCAAGTTGAATGCTGTTTTAAAAAACACTATTTCCTGCAACGTCCAGAGAATTTCCAAGGAAAGTACACAGGGCTTGTACTTTTACACTTTGATTTTTCATGTTCTGCAAAGGATATCAACCTTGCCACCCACCAAAGGAGCAGAAAAATACCTTTTCTAAGTACTACCAATAAATAATTTTCAGTTGGACCCCATAGTATAGTTTAACAGGTAATTTTAATAGAATATGTTGATCATGACAAATTTTAGTTGTGGGATGCAATCTCTGCAGAAATGGGTTCTTTCTTCCCATCACCTTCCTTCTGGAGAAAATAAAAAGTTTAAAAAAGTTAAAAAAAAGTTAAGCTGTCTACTTGAAACACAAGCATTCCTACTTAGGCAAGTAGGAAAACTCACACACTGCATTTATACTCTCAAATGGATTTTATTAAACCTTTCATTTTCTGCAAATATTTATTGTAGAAAAGAGGAAAGAAACCTTATGGCAATATAAAATCCAGATTCCCCTTCATGGATTTTGTATCAGAGCAGATTAATAGCCTGCAGTATGAAAACTTTGTCTTTACAGGTAAAACACTGCATTATCTAGTTCATATATATAATTAACTAGATAACTATATAAAGTTAATATATATAATATATATAATTAATATGAAGGAAAGAGATGTAATAAACTGCATTGGCTGCATTGCTCTTGCTCTTAAGGAAATCTTGACAAAGACATCACCATTAATGCAGTATTTTGCTAAACTGAATTTATTTGAAAAATATAAAAAGTATAAAAAACTTCTGCTTTAAGTAATATTCATATTTTCATTCTTTCTAAGATTTTCCACTATAAAAGTTATCTATATAATTAATTTGAAAACAAATATACTTGATCTAAACTAATCTAAATGAGATAATTATCTACAAAAGAAAACTTGAAAAGAAAAAGAAAAGAACATTCTTCTATTCCCTCTGTATATAAAGTAACATAACTGCTGAAATCTGATTCCGTTGGACATCATTAATTACATTAAAAACTCTTAACAGCCTGCTGACAAATGATAATACCACCTCCCAATGCATGGACCCTTGTCTTTTTATAGCACTGGATTTCTTGATTTAATCAACTATGACTGTTGTATTATTTTAAAGGAACATTAAATTTATGTCTAAAGGGATCCATGGATTTATTCAGAAGAAAACAAAAGATAACTTTATCTTATTTAAAGACTGATCTTATAAACCCTTTTATTTTCTTTTTTCTGTCATTTTGTTTGCTCACTGTTGCTCAAAATCAGATTTCAGTTTTTCTAAGTCATGTGTTGAACCTATAAACATTTCTGAATGTTGGATCAATAAAAACCTTTTTATTTCTTTCTATGTGCCCACTGATATTTAGAATGGCTTTAATTTTTTATTCAATTCCTTTGGTCACTGATTTTTAAATGGAGAAGTTATTAAATATTAGCTTCAGTGTAGTTTTGTTGCAAATCATATCACTTTTACCTGTAAGCCATTATTTTATGCATTTCCTGTTTGGAAGATATCTGTCTTAAAGGAACATGAAAGTCCCTGCTTAGAAAAGAAAAATTAAGTTTTCATTGGCAAAAAACCAAAACCAAACCAAACCAAATCAAACTAAACCAAACCAAACCGACCCAAACCAAACCAACCCCTAACCGACCAAACAAACAAAAAACCAACCAACCAACCAAACAAAAAAACCCAAAAAACCCCCCAACAGAATAAAAAATCACCAATCAACCAACCAACCACCTAAAACATCCCCAGAAACCCAACAAAAACAAACATAGGAAACTCAGGTTTTGATCAAAAAGTGGGAAAGGAAAACTTTCAAGAAGGATAGCTAAATACTAGGCAGCAAAAATACAGGGCAAAAAATACTCTTTTTGGGTTCCTACTCGTCCAAGGCAGTGTAGTTCCCTCACAGTCTGTAATATCATGCTGATAACTTTTTGTTTTTCTTTTTTTTTTCTGTCTAAAAAGTACTTCTCTTGCAGTCATTTTCTCCTCCCTAATTTCAAATCAGCTCTATGGAATATGTTAGAGCTACAAGCTTCTCTCTTATCAGCTGACTGTATCATAGCCTGGAACTTAGGAAGCTGCTCTTAAGATAATAAGAGGCTAAGAGAATATGCTGCTTGCTCTGACTCAGACTGAGTGTTCTGGTAATGTGACCTCTTATCTTGGAAGCATTCAAAGAGAAAATGAGAGAACAGATTTCAGTACCATAAGCCTCTGGTAAAAACGAGACCTTTTTCTTGAGACAAGAGGGCTTGAGGACAGAGTATCAAGATGTTTTCTGTTAGAACTAGGGCTGGAGAAAAATGAAACTGAGTGTCATGCAGAGACAGGAATCAGAGTGCACAAGCATACAAGCCAATCTCTTGCTCACAGCCTTATCTGACTCATGCTAATCAATTGGCAGCTGCTTGTCTTGGAGCTGTGCAGCAGAAGAGCAAAGTTCCATGCTGCTGTCTGCAGAGGGACAGCTGAACACTCTGTGCCCATTACAGGGGAGACAGAACTTGTTGCTTATCCAAGAGAGGAAAAAGCCCCTTAGCATGTAGCATTTATATTTCTGTATGTAAGCACTAATATTTTAGACCCAGTCTGGATATCTGATTCTGAATTTGGATGTTATGATGAATTAGGTTTAAGTACTGATTTCAGTGAAATATTTGCTAGCAGGCAAAACTGATGTGTATAGGAGAGATCAGCTATAATTTCTTGTTTTGTGGCAGAATCGAGACTGGAAATCTGTAACATATCTACAGACAATGTAGAAAAATATATATGGAGACTGTAGTTTGGGGGTTTTTTTTAAGTTTACTTTAAAGTAAACTTCTCAGGTGACATATAAAATACAACAGGATCTATGGATTGTTATGGAATATTGTGAACATGACCTTGTTGTGAATGTAATTAATCTGTGCAATAAAATGATGAGCTTTAAAAAAAAAAGCATAACACTTATTAAAATTAGACTATAAATTAAGGCTAAGAGCCAGAATAATAGTTGGAGTTAGGAAACAAGATCTTGGCTGATGCCAAGGAAACTGTCTATGCCTTGGTTCCTCAGGAAACAAGCTCATGTTGTTGCTGAGTCTCTATTCATTTATCTGTGGAGTGATCATTAGCAGAAGCAAACTCATCTTGAAATATGAAGGTCTTGTGAGGTTTTTGAAAATGACTCTTTTTTACAAGGCAATACTGAAGCTTCTTCCCCCTACCCTTTCTACCTCATAACAGGCCAGTTTGGAAACAAGCATAAAATTGTCACTCTCTCAGTAATTAGGGAGCAGGAGAAGTAACTGGCATTACTCAAGGAATGAGAAAGAGAAGAGATGCCAATTAAAAACAGAGGGAACCAAACTGAGAATCGTATGGAAGTATCTTAATGTACTAAAAGCAGAAGTAATGTAGAAACCTGTAGGAAGTAGGTTTTGTTAGTCCTAATTAAGAAACAACTCTGAAACATATTTTGTTGCAGATGTCAAATAATCCTTAATTCCTTTGAATCCATTCTTTTCAGTAGTGGATTGTGACATACAGTACTAATTTTACCAAGTACTGTGAGATGACATGCTACTTAGTTGCACTTTGCATTTTGTATTTGCACCCTGAAATGTTCCTTTCACCATACTTGGGAGAAGAGAGGGAAAGTAAAGGAGAGAGATACTGTCCTTCAGGAATTTTGGTATTTGGATGATTCCACCAATTCCTGATATATGCAATTAAACATAAATGTAATTTAGGGTATCCTACACATGCAAGAATTAAAATTAATTATTTGATACTGGATTGTATGTCACTTAGTTAACCCACTGTCTAGTTTTAGGGCAAATTTGGGAGGAAACTACAAAGAGGACCTTCTAGAAAACAGATTTAAGCTATTCATTTCCCAACTGGTTTGGGAAAATTTTCCCTGGAGAAAAGTGTAAAAAGACTATTTAACAAGCAGAGTATTCACAACCATAAAAAGTGAATAATATTAAACAACAAAACCTCTGGCTGTTCTGAAGAGGTGGCAAATC
>VWYI01004135.1:363525-398784 GCA_013399455.1 Anthoscopus minutus | reverse complement strand
CGCGGGCCAATGGGCGCGCAGCACAACACGCGTGCTGCCCTCCACATGGGCGCCCCGCGCCGCCGCGCGCCTTAAAGGGGCCGCGCCCGCCGCGCCCCGCGCACGTGCGGGCCTGGCGCCTCCAGCGGGGCTTCCCCGGGCACCTCTTGGTCGGCACCGGCAGCACCGTGCCGAACGCCGGCCCGGGTCAGCGCCCAGGGTGCGATTCGGGCACCGCGCCCGCGGGATGGGCCTGACCCCGCTCTGTCCCCGCAAGGCTCCCAGTTGTGCCCCGTCCCTGCAGAACCTTCCTGAGCTGTCCCGGGGCAGCGGGCTGCGGCTCCGTGTGGCTGAGGGCGCTGGAGTGTCCTGCCCGGCAGCCGGCGGAGTGGCTGCACGGAAGGGAAAAGCCGAACCCTTCTTAGGGATAACAGCAATGAGAAGAGGGAGCTTGTTGGAAAGAGTCAGCACACCCAGTGCCTGCTTCCCGGGAAACACCTCACACTGCGGCTGCCTACGGTCAACTTGAGCAACGTTTTCCTTTATAAGGCCCTTTTGTCAGTAGGTTGCAAAACTAAATTGAACTAAAATTATCCACAAGGAAATTTTCCAGTCTAAGTATCTACCTCTGATTTCTGTTTTTTGGCTGGGAAATGATACTAAAGTAAAGGGAAAATAAACTGGTTAGAAAAGCCAGTGCTTCTCACTGAAGGAATGGGATTGAAAAAAACCCAGATTTTCACATGAGAATTTTCATTCTACCTACAAACGTTAGGGAATTTACAAACCTAAAACTACCCTGAGGAATGGCCACTGAAGAGGGCAAGCCCAGATTCTTGTGAGATGGCCCGTACTGGTTTGTGGAGCTTGGGGCTGACTCTAAAGGTCCTTCTGTTTCCCACTGCCCGTGGTGGGCGGTCAGGGCGGTGTCTCGTCCTTGCTCAGCGTGTGACTGGCAGTCTCATGCACTGCACGTTCGTCTGATTCTCCTCTGCAGATGCAAGGAGTCATTTCCTCTTGGGCTTTGCCATGAACTCATCCCTGTGTTATCAAAATTCCTCACAACAGTAATGAGGGTAGCGTCATCACACATGAGCAGAAGATGTAGACAACTATGAACAGAAGAGGTAGATAAAGCACAGATGTAGATGAAGTCTGGCCCAAAGAATTCACCTAGGGTACCTTTGGGCAGGTGTAGCTCATGGAGGGACAAGCACATCTCTTATAGAACTTTTCAGCTGCTTTCCAATCATCTCTGCAAACTGCCTCATCGGCTCCTCCCAGCTCCCACAATGAATGGATTTGTACCACCAGGATTGCTTTCCAGTAGCCAGCCCAGCTTCCCAGAGCAGCAGCCCGGGCTATGTGTGAGCTCTGCCTGTGAGACAGCAGCGGGAGCACTGCTGAACGTCACACAATGCACGTGGTCTTAGGGAGCTCAGTAAGAGCTACTCCAGGGCTGACTGAATCTGACATCTCCCATGTTCTTCCCTTTGTAGCCTAGACATATCCAGGTATATTTTGCATATGTTGTGTGTGACTGTACATGTCAGATTCAAAAACGGGGTTGTCTGATTCCAGCAGAGGAGCTGAGGATGGCCCAGCACCTGACAAATGCAGCTGGAGAGCAGCAGAGAGCCCTGGTGGGACACCCACAGCTTTGACTGGCTGTGCTGGGCATACTGCAGGACTTTCACTCTGCAGGGCTTAGGCTGCTCAGCTGGCACTTCAAAAAGCTGGGCATCCTGACAACAAGGCACCTTTGACTTCTGTCAGAAGGGTGTACACACGTGGGACAAGCTCTTTGCAGTCCAAGCCGCTGGTGTGAGCTTGCAGTGCTGCAGACCAGATCTGCGTATGCAAGTGCAAGGTGCAGTGGCCACAGGTTCCATCTCCAAGCAGCTCTCTCTGTAATCCTACAAACCATTTGGGTTTACAGTGCTCTTCTAGACAGACTTGGCTTGAAGAAGGAATTGCTATTCTGCCATCACACCTGCTGTACCAGCTGCACCTCCTACCCAGGGCACTGCCTGCAGTGCTACAGCCCAGCCCAGAGACCTGAAACCCTGCACCCTGCAAGGGCCACAGACTCTGAGGTTTTAGTGAGTGCCACAAAGTCCCAAACAAGACAGCAAATTGAATCATTAGAGGAGGTTATGGAGCATGCAAGAGGCAGTGCTCTGACTGACTGAGGGCGCTTGCTTGAACACAGCTTTTGAAAGAAACATTTTCAGGTGCCATGCAATAGTTTAGTCCTGTGCTGGGTTAGTTCCTTCTTCTAAAACATTCCTTCTTCTGCCTGCTCTCATCTTTTGCAACACTAATCTCCAAGGAGAGTTGTTTGTTTTGAAACCTTGAGCTCTGTGGGCTCTTGACTGTTAAGCTGGCTCCTAGCTTTGGCAGCTCACAGTAGAAACTAGCATCATTAAACATTCATATCTGAGTGATGTTTCCTGATTAAATTTATTGCAAGTTTTTGGACCTGGCTGATGGAGCAGCTTGGGTACACATCTAGAATCAATCAACTGTATGTTCATCTACCTCTGGAGGGCTTTATGGAAGGGTTTTTGCTGAATCATTTGACACTGTTACTGGGGACGGGGATAAACCAGAATACTTACATTACCAGAATATATTATCTGGTTTGACTTTGTGAACACTTCAGGGACAGTGTTTAGAACTTTGCATATGTGTTACAAGTACCAAGAGGCCCAATTTCTACCCCATTATGCTCCGCACTTGGGAAGAGCAGGCACTGGGCTACCTCCATAACCCTGCCAGACCTCAGGGGCTCAGCGCACCAAGGGGCAGAGTGGCTTGGTCTGAAGTCAGAGCTGTCCTTCCTGTCAGGCTACCCAGCCTCAGGGACTCAGGTCAGAGTTATGCTGGTCCTCCGCACCTGGGCTACTCCTGACAACAACACATGAGCAGGAATCTCTTCCCAAGAAGAGAAGGCTCCTGTGGCTCCTGAGCAGGTGGCACAACAGGTGGCACTGCTGGAGCTGCCACACCCAGCCCTGCACTGGGGAACAGGGGCCTCTTCAGTTTCCATCTGTGGTTTTAAAACTTTCAGTCGAATCCTTTGACTATTTTTTTTTCATCTTCTCTAAATATTAGATGTAACGTACAAGAATTTAGACCTGAGTTTGTGAACTGTGAATATGTGACTGCGTAAAGTTTTATCTCCTGCTTAAATAATTTGTTGCTCAGGGCCTAAATTATGACTGAACATAAATGACTAAATGTGTTAATTCTCTCTTTTCAGGTTTCACAGCAAATAAGAAATCCCCCCAACTGTGTTCACATGAAAGCAAGAGTTTATCTCAATATCATTTTGAAATTCAATCACTGAACACAGAAAAACCCACAAGGGTAAAAATAATTAGAGCTGTTTCTTACTGAACCATTCTGACTTTCTCTGTAACCCTTTTATTTAGGGTTTTAATGATGAATAAATTCTTACTGTAAATATTTAATCGTAGAGAGTGGTTAAGCAGGACTTGTGTGATGAATAGGTCTCACAGATCTGCTGATATGGCTGAAACCATGCTTCCCACAGCAGCGCCTGACATCCACCCTGGGACAGCACTGGCACTGGATTCATGGGGTCTCAGACACTCCCCAGGTTCCTCCTGCTTTTACCCAGTAATCCCCGGACTGGTCCAGGAACTTCAACAGGACATAAGGACAGTTTCTAATATGCCAATAATATGTAATTCATAATATTTCTACTATAACAGCACATGCTGATACAGATGAGATCAGGGGGGCACCCAAACCCTTGTTGGGTTCCCAGGGCTCACACCTGGGGCTGGCTTTTCCTGGCATGCTGCTACATCCTGTGGTTTTCACTTGTGCAATCCAGGTTTGAGCTCCAGATGGGGTTAGTATGGAAACATGGGGCAGTATCAGCTGTGCAGGTCTCTCAGCAGGTAAGAACCTGACCTTGGTGTGGTTTGCAACAACGCAGGGAAATTCTGTGCAGCAGGCATGGGCTGCCCTCAGCTGCAGAACATGCTGCTGAACTGCTGAGGAACAGGGGAGGGTAAGGTCCATCCAAAGTCCATAGGCTGCAGGCTGAGGTCTCCCAGGTCTGGAGCAATGGCTGATGGAGTCACAAACACCAAACACATCACCACAGTCTGCTGCAAATATGGTTTGTGACTATAATACCTGCTTGGAATGACAGAATTTAATCTAATAACAGAATACACTGAGAAAGAGTTCTTCTCCCCTGAGACCTGGAATGGCCTCTGCATGGCTTGGAGGCACCTTTTGACTGGCAGTGCCAATTGATGCAAGTGGAGACAACTACAGAGCGATTTTGACCTGACATGTTCTTCTGCCGAAATGAACCGTCGAGACAGCGCTGGGTGCGCTGAAACGCCGGGACAGCGCTCAGTGCGCTGGGGACAGGGCTGGGAGGATCCAGGGGAGTGCCGATAGCCCCGGGGCAGCGCCGATACTCCCGGGGCAGTGTCGCTACCCCTGGGGCAGCGCTGACACCCCAGGGCAGCGCCGATACTCCCGGGGCAGCGCCGATACCCCTGAGGCAGCGCTGGGCTCCCGTTCCCGAGCCGGCGCCCGGGGCTGCCTGGCACTCCCGGCAGCCGCCGGCAGAGGGAGCCCTGCGCAGTCGCATCTCCGCACCGACCCCGCGCCAGCCCCGGCACCGACCCCGGCACAGACCCCGGCACAGACCCCGGCACAGCCTCGGCACCGACCCGGCACAGACCCCGGCACCGACCCCGGCACAGACCCCGGCACAGACCCCGGCACAGCCTCGGCACCGACCCGGCACAGACCCCGGCACCGACCCCGGCACAGACCCCGGCACAGACCCCGGCACAGCCTCGGCACCGACCCGGCACAGACCCCGGCACCGACCCCGGCACAGACCCCGGCACAGNGGCACCGACCCGGCACAGACCCCGGCACAGCCCCGGCACCGACCCCGGCACAGCCCTGGCACAGCCCCGGCACCGACCCCGCACCAACCCCGGCACAGACCCCGGCACAGCCCTGGCACAGCTCCAGCACAGACCCCGCACCAGCCCTGGCACAGCCCCGGCACCGACCCCGCACCAACCCCGGCACAGACCCCGGCACAGCCCTGGCACAGCTCCAGCACAGACCCCGCACCAGCCCTGGCACAGCCCCGGCACCGACCCCGACACAGCCTCGGCACAGACCCCGCACCAGCCCTGGCACCAATCCCGCACCAGCCCCGGCACCGACACGGCACCGACCCCTCAGCAGTTCCCGAGGTTCAACCATCGGATTGATGGGAGCCAGTGTATTTAAGGGATATTATTGCAGGACTGCTGAACGGCGGCATTCGGAGATGTCTGGAGCAGCATTTGGCAACGTAAGGCTGCTCTCCAGGGAGGCTGTGACCCCAGAGTGACGCAGGAACTGGGTTACAGAAAATAGCAGGAAAAATATTTGCTGCTCCCTGCAAGTTCGTTTAAATTGAGGACTCAGCAAAAGAACACTTAATAGACGTTTCTTGCCTTTGATGACTTAACCAAAGCTGACCCAGTGCAAGGAAAAAATGGATACGTTCTGCTCTGTTTGCTACAGTCAGTAAAGATGCAAAATATTAAAAATAAAATGAGGTGGTTAGAAAAAATACAAACCTATCATCAATGTCTGAACATGGCTTAACCCCATACAGGAGTGTATTAAGCTCTTCAGAGACAGTCTCTTCATAAGGACAGTGCAAACATCAGCTAAATTCTGTGCCAACACCCACTTTTATTTTTACATGTATTCTACAATATACATGTGAAAAATAGAAGTGCTTGAATGGCACAAACCAATTCAATTTGATAAAAGGTCTGGAAAAGGGTTTTATTTAGATTTATGATAAACAGCTTCATGGTTCATAAAAAGACAATTTTCCTTTAGCTGTTTCTGTGTAATCATGCTTGTATCAAACAATTGGATATCATAATAGTATACGTTAAAATGGAATGATAGCAAAAGCACATTTTAAGGAACGGTAGCGCTAAAAATCATGCTTTGTGCTTGCAGTGGGACAACACTTCTGGACACTTTGAAACAAACCTCAGTAACAAAATGATGTTAGAAATGACCCACCTTTTAAAAAGCAGATACTAAGATGTAAGAGAGTTGATAATTTAGCTGTATCCTAGCGCAATTGTCTATGTCTGCTCTGGGAAGGGCCAGGGCCCTCACAGCCACAGTCTGGTTTAGGAGGCAACGTGAAAATAAATTATTCAGCACTCTCAAATCTAGAAAGCAATGCTATATGCTGCATAATTCAGCTTAAGTAACAGCCAGAAAACCCATTGCTCATAAAGCAATTTCAGAATAGGTTTTCCCACAAAACCTCAAGGCTGCAATAGCAACAGGGAACAAGAGGCAGAAGGCTCTGCCCCGCCATGTAACATGCAGGTACCCATGTGCCGTGCTGCAGGTGACAGTGGAGAGCTGCCTGCATCCTGACCTCCCATTGCAGGGTAAGAGCTCTGTGTCAAACTGGGACAAAGTCTTTTACCCTGTTCTTACTCCCTGGAGTAGCAGTACTGCTGCAGCTGGAGTCCTCACACACCTCAGAGTCCTTCAGAGTCTGGGGCTGCACCTCCACGACCGATGTAGGTCGCAGCTGTGCACAAACAAAAAGATACCAACAGTAAATTCATTTACATTCCCTGCAGCACCATGCACACTATCAGGCCTTCAATAATTAATACTCTAGCTTATGATGTACCTTTCACCCCAGGACCTCAAAGCACTCTGCAGTGCATGGGGATGGATTTTTATTTTGCTGGAGTAAATAGGGTAGAGAAAGATTAACTGATTGACCAAGGTCATGCTGTGTTAACATTTTATTTCTGCTCTAGCCTTTAACTGGATAGCTGCTGTGACTTTGGAAAGCTAGAAGAAAATTGCATTTTAAAGCTGACAATATAAGGATAATCTCCCCTAAAGTGTACCATATGTTTGTGCAACAGAAGAATTGCTGGTCGTGCAAGTGTTCGCAGTGTTCTCTAGGGTATAATAGCTGGGAATTTCAGTGGAGCCTTAGAGAAGTAGATGCAAAGCTCCCTCCATTTCAAGGAAAAATGGTTGCTCAGCATCCCTGGGCTCTGCTGGAAAATTGAGCTTGGTTATCCAGGAAAGTTTCTCAGTTAGAAAAGCTGAGGTGACAAGGTGCTCAGGAACCACCATGTTCTGCTCTGGCTGGCTCTGTGCTCTGCACATGCATCCACTGCTCCCACTGAGCTGTGCCCTTCCCAGCTCTGATTCTCCCTACAAGAATTAACTCCAGCAACATCTCCTTTCGGCATCTCTGGTAATTTTATTACATCAGCACTCACAAGCTCACCGAAGATGTGTGCTCTGGGCTGCCCCATGGCACAGCCACCATGCTGCCCCTCCTGTACAGCTCTGTGCTGCCACCAGCACAAGCCCGGCTGTCCCAGGGTTCCAGCTGGGCTGTCATCCTCTTGTAATGAAAATAAACTTAACTCATTGCCAATCTATTCTCAAGGGGATGAGGACGTTGTCACATTTAACTGTCTTTTCTTGTGGCCCTAAATTGAAAGTCACACCAGTCACAAACCCTGACCAGAAGCCCTCAGACAAGAGCTCTGGGCTGCAGGTAAGTAGCACTTGACCTGGCAGAGAAAGAAAACAATCTTTTTTCCTTCATGGCTCCCCCAGAAGTGAGTCAGTAGGCCTGACGAACAGAAAACACAAGTTGCCATAGAAACTCGCATGCCTTTATCAGCAGAGAAACAAATGTAGGCCAATATTTCTGCTTAGCCGGCTCCTGCTCTGGCTGCTCCTGCCTGCTGCAGCACAGGGCTCCATCAGCAACTTGCAGCTATTTTGCCCCCAAATGCACCGGGCCCTTTCCCCAGCACCTTGGAAATGTACAGGGCCACGTGGGCACTCACAGGGACAGGGAGATCACATGCTCAGCCAGCACCAGGCTATGGCTGGGGGACCCCAAATGAGGAGCCCACTGACCACAGCAGCAATGGGAAGAGCCCTGGCACAAGCCCAAACCAAGCAGCATCTTCCCTGGCCTTCTGCTGTGAGCCTGGCAGGGAGGGCTGGAGGAAGAGTGGCTTTGAAATGGAATGTTTGTGCTGGGTTATTCCTTTGATTTAATTAAAATCCTGTTTCTCATCTGTAGAAGGGTGAGCCCTCAGTGGGGTGCAAAGGCATGCAGGTCATCCATGTGTGCAGAACCCTTACTTGACATGTGCAATCTCTACTGAACCAGCCTTTGCTTTATTGTGTTCCCTGATCACATGCTATTCTTGGTCTTCACTTTTAATTTTACCACAGGGCAAGTTGCTTTCCTTCTTCTCTTGCTTCTTTGCTTTTGGATTACATTTTTTTGTAGATTGCCCAGTGGCCTTCTGGATATTCAGCGAGCTGGTATCCTGTAACTGGACCATAAATAAAACCGATCTAACAAAAGGAACAAAGTCCACTTTCACCCTATTTTTACTATAATTTTTTGTGACTCACTTCTAAGGGAAAAAAAACCCTAAACACAATAGACTTTTGAAACTGTGTTTGAGCACAGGCTAGTGCAAACCCAGTACTCAGCTTTGCTCACTGGATAGAATCTGCCAGGTTCTTGGAGTCCAGGATAACACAGCCACGAGACGACAGCTGGGCCCATGCCAGCCCTATGCTCAGTGCCAGGCACTGGTTCCATCAGGGGCAGTTAAAGGAATGTGACCAAAATTATGGAGAAAGTATTTTCCTCCAGAGTAGAGCCCATAACCCAGACACCATCATGGAGATGATGTTTGTCAGTTCAGCTCAGTGGTCTCCAGAAAATGTACAATCAGGTTTAATAATTTAATAATTTAAATGAGCTACCCATGGTCAATGAACGGGCTCAGGATCTTGACAGCTGGAGGGACAGGTGGTGGGTGGTAACACCTCTCTTCTGAAAGGGCTTTTGGTTTGAGGGCAGAAGGGAGCATCTCGGTTTTTAAGTGATCTAGGTCGTTTGGACAGTGATGTGACTGTGGGGTTTTATATAATTTCAAATCTCTCCAGGTAAAGAGAGTTTAATGCAATTATCTACTTATTGTGAATGAACACATACTCATAACACCCAAATACAAATACATTTACTTTAAGACATCCTAGCAGGAAAAGGTTTCTTTCTGCTGTAAAATACTGAGTGAAATTAAAATAAAGAACTAATGGAACTGTTTTACTCTTTAAAAATGGCAAAAGAGGGCAGCCCAGCCACATTTCTCCCCGGCTACTGGACTCCAGCAGCCCCTCATGCCCAGTAGCCCCTCAGAGCTGCCAGGGCTTCTGCATAGCACCAGAGGGAATGAGGAACCTGCTTCCAGAGTGACACCTGGCTTTATTCCAGGATATGCTGTGGCCTTGGGAAAGGGACTCCATACCCTTCTCTGTTTACCCTGACACCACTTGTTTGAGGCTATTCGGATTTTTCCACCTTGAAAGCCTGTTTTCCATTACAATATATGCCTGTTTCAGTGGAGACACGAATGTTTCCCGTTTTTTAATAGTTATTGCAACATAACTAGCTAATAATCACTGGGCTTATTTTAGATACCTGCTTTGGGAGAGCAAGGGTCAGTAAAACTTATTTTACAGCTAAAATCACTTCATGGGTTTAACGAAAGTAGAACAAAATTCAGGAGAAACTTTGTGATGTTTTCACAGGGGAAGTGAAAGTCTAATTCTGTGGCTGCCACTGCTGGATTCAGTATGTGGGGCACTTCCCGCTGGGAAGGAATGAGTAAGATAGCGTAGAGTTAAAAAAATAAAAGTCCTAAACTTACTAGAAAATGAGAACTTGAGATTGTGCTAAAAGTCAACAATAATTTCTAGGTCAAAAGTTTGCAAACACCAAACTTAACTCTGCAAACGGGATCATTTGGTGAGCTGCTGCCTGTGCTCACATCACACGGAAACTCACCTGCCTTCAGTCCCTTGTGTGTTGGCTGAAGCCATGTTGACACTCAGCCTTAGAAGTGAAGTTCGCCCTTTGGCAAATATTAAAAAAAGATTTAAAAATATGTAAATCATGCAGAATTAGAACTGATAAATCCTTCATTCAGAAAGAAAGCAAACCCTTCTCTTTGTGGATCTAAAATGCAGGAGGAAGGTGATCCCTGAGAGCATCGGCTCCAGCTGAGCGCTGCCAGGACTGTAGCCTCGAGGGCAGGGGCAGTGCTAAAGCCACGACTCTGCCTGCTCCCAAAGCTGAGGCAAACCTAGATCATTTCACTGCTTCCCACTATGGCCCAAGAAAAAAGAAGTTTAAGGTAAGAAGTCAGCATTCTCTCTCCATCTTGATCTCTCTGCCTACAACAGTGTATTACTTCTCACTGAAATAAACTATGAAGTTCAAAGATTTATGTTTGACTAGAATTCAGTTTTTGTAAGAGCAGATGTAGAAAGTACCAGTATTCACACATTGGATTTGTGCCTACATTGAAAGGAACTGTCTGAAAGAAGAAATTTTCTGTTCAGGAATAAGTAGCAGGTAACCAATTTCCCAGTATGTTGAATTTAAATGTTTCTCTCCATACTGAAGTTACCGGAGCTCCCTTGTACAGAGCTTTACATGTTGAAAGGAATGGAGTTAATTGGTAAGCGATCAAAGATTTCTGCCTGGTAATTTACAATCATTCCAGGGCAGGATTCCAGTGGAGAGGAAAAGCAGGCATCAGTAGGATGCTAAATGATGAAAGGCTCCTATGGAAGCAGTTATATATTCACCCAAATCTCCTGCAAAAATGCACCAGTCTCCTAAGAAATATAAATCTGCTTTTCTGCAGAGTAGCTCCAGGGTCAGCACTGTACATCCTCTGTACCACAAAAATGGAGAGTAACCAAGACTTCTCCCTCCTTTCTACACTTCCAATGTGAGCCATCACGTCTCCTCTCCTTTCCATGCCTGAGCTTTTGAGCCCCTCTGCTTGCCAGTACCAGATGAGTGATTTTAATAGCATGAGTTGCATGAGTGAAACTATGTGCATATAGCAAACTGCAAAGAATCACCCCCCCTAGCCCACCACCATCAGAGCCCTCCCAGGCCTAGACACACAGTGCCATGGTCACCAGCCTCCACAAGGATGGAAACACTGCTCCTTGGAAAGCACTCGGCGATTTTAATCCTGCAGAAGCGCATTACTCACCACAGCTACTTTTACAACAGCAACAAAACTAATGAAGATTGGTGATTAAAGGAAATTCTTCACACTTGAAGGATCAGATAAGCAATGCAGATATCAGTGTCCCTTGCTGGAAGGTGATTTTCCTCAGCCAGGCTGGCTGGTGCTCCCACATCGAATGGAGGGGGAGGAGGGGAGGCTGCTGCCAGCAGCTGGTGAGCTGCAGGATTTGAGGGGGCTCTGGGCAATTCTGCAGGCCTGACCCCAAGGGTGAGCTTTTGCATCCCATTCCACTTGGGACAAAAAGTGATAGACGGCATCTTCACAGCTGTAAGATTCCATATGTACATCTGTAGGGCAGGGAGAGCAGCAGCTGCTGCCTTCACTGAGCCTATAGCTGGGTCACGCAAGCACGGCCGGCAGTGGGATGGAATCATGGATGGAGCTCCCACTTCACTCAGTTCAGGTAACGAAGGGCTGTGCCCAGAGCCACCTCTTTTCAGCCCTGGGCTGAATGATGCTGCGCTGTCTCCAAACACTCCCACAGCCTCTGCCAGGTCTGAGCCCACGGCCTGCCCTGAGCAGGCAGCCACGGGGCTGTCACTCCTCCACATTCCCCACACAAGACCTGCCTGTGCTCAGAGCCCTGAGCATCCCAAACCTGGTTTTCCTGCATTGCCTCCCTACATGGTCAGCCTCTGCTCTCTATTCCCACACCATACTGAAAGTAGATGTCTTGTCTGCTGGACTTAACTGTCCGTGTTCTGTGTACCAAATTGTCTTTACGCTCTTAAGAATTGAAAGGAAATGTTTTCTACTGGAAAACACTACTGGAAGGTGTGCTGTGCTAGTGATTTCAACTGGTTTTAATAACTCTTGATAATTTTTTTATCCTGCTTTCTCCCAATTTGAAAGCTCAATTAATTTTGAGCTACAACTCTGTCTATCATTTCAACCATATGTGGCAGAGTGAGAACTCATGCGAGATAATGGTTAATTTTTGGTATCTTCTGCTGCCTAATGACAGGTGTGCTGTCCTAAATAATTAGCTTTCAAAAAGGGATCCCCCTAACCCTTCTCTGAAACTGGGTAGTGATCTCGGTTTTACTTCATTAAGCTCCTGACAGCTCAATGTACTCACATCTGTTACTGTTTGGTAGTTTGATTCCAAGAACACAAATCGCTTCAAGAACTGGCAACAAATTCATTCACGCTCATGATGCAGATCAAAATCCATCTGTTTACTAATCAAAAGCCATATTTTAATCATAGTACAGCAGTGGTGTCAGCAATATCCCAATTCAGACCTTCTCTCTGCCCTAAACATGATAGGTAGAACTCTTCCTGTAAGATGCATCTATTTGAATTGTATGTTTAAATGCATCCAAGGATTCTGGAGTCTGATATTCCAGCCCTTGCCTACAGGATTTGATTAATCTGCTTGCCCTGAACAATGTTACCAGACATTTTGTACCTACAGGCTGAACCTGAAAGTCTGTTACATCAGTCACTTCTGATATGATCCTAAATTAGAACAAGAGACAAAAACAATGTGAAGAATCAAATTTTAACTTGACTTTCTAATTATTAGTTTTATAGACTAAAATCCTTTGCCTACTGCAGCCATGATAAAGCTGACTAATATCTATGAAAGTCCACCTGTGCTCAGGTGTCTAGGAGGATTAACTGAGGAACTGCAGCTTCATCATTCACAAAACTTGGAGAACAGCCCATGCTATATCTGGCCAAACCCCACAAGCTCCAGCAACATGACATCATCACAGCCTCGGCTGTGCCATGGGCTGGGCCTGTGCCTCGGCAAAGAAGCTGCTGCCTTGGATGCTCCTCAGATGCAGAGCAGGGAAGAGCAGTCCTGCCGAATGGCCACCGGCATGGGAGTGGCTCTTGGGAGAAACACGGCCCTCCCAGGAAAGGCCAGAGACCGGGCAGGGTCAGCCCTGCCCTCGCATGGGGAAGAGAACATAGATCAACCACTAAGAATTTCGGTGAGCAAACCTGTCCATTGACCTCTTGCAGGTTGTGGTGCTGACTGGAGTTCTGCTAAAGCCACTCCAGAGCTCTCTGGGTGCAATGACTTGCAGCAGTGAAGCTATCAGTGAATTCCTGACCCAGTGAAAATCCAAGAAGTTGTGATGCTAATTATAGATTTCACCCATTATTTTCTCTACTATATGGTAACTCAGTGAGATCTCAGTTTATTCCTATGTGGAAAGAAATGCCTAAGGGATTTTACAAGCTGGTTAACCCATGACCACTACATTAAGGCTTCAAAACAAATGTAGCCCATTTGCTCAGGGATGACAGATTAATAAATTGTTCCACCTTATTATCCCTGTAATTCCTGATGACATTGCTTGGAGGAAGTCTGGCAAATGACATTGGCCAAAGGTCAGTGTTCTTTTTGCAAAAACAAGATTATAAACATTAATACAAACATAAATGATTCAGTAGATTTATAAAAAGGCAAAAGAAGTCCTAGGTCAGGTAAAACCATGATTACTGGTGTAAGGACAGAGACTGTGCTGTGCAGTCCTGTGCTGGGCACAGAGAGGGGCAGCTGAGGCAGGTGTGATCACATTTCTGACTCCTCTCGTGGTGCCTGTCCCTGGCCATGCTGCTGCTGCCCCGTGCCACGGCTGCCCCAGGCTGGTGGCCAGTGGGCAGGTGCTGTTCCTGGGCTGCCCCAGAGCCACAACAACAACAAGCTGGCTCCCACGTCCTTCCTCTGCCTGGAACATCAATTCAAAATATTAGAGAGGATGAACAGGAGCTTAGATAGAGTTCTGCAGTTCCAAAGCCATGAATCAGAATGAGGACTCTCTCAAAGCCAAGCTTTAAATTAGTGCCTCATTTTAAGCTTCTGTGATTTGCAATGTCCCTAATAATCTTCAAGCCTGCAGGGTCAGATTTGCAAGTTTCTGTCAACAACTGCAAAAATGAATAAAATATTTAAAGTAACAAAACTCATGCCTGCAGGAGTGAAGGAAAAGGTTAATATCAAGGAAGCTATGTTGAAATTATGAGACCGGAAGCTCCGAAATGCAACTTTTAATGTACAAGGATGAGACTAGCTACAAATATGCAGAGGTTTACATATTGATTAGTCTTGGCAGGGAAGCTCATAAAACCAGAAAGAAATAGGAGGAAAGTTGCGGCTCAGAGTAATTAATCTTAATGGTGACAACCATGCATTTTCAACGTAAGCATGTGTAAACTTAGTGGATAATGTGTAGACTAGAGCAGGTTGGAGAAAACATCACTAAGCAAAAATACTCCTTTTAGGAATTGCTCCTACATCTGTGAAAATAGGTGAAGACCTCTAACCTGTAGAGTGGACAATTTGAAAAGGCTTGTGGAGAGAGCTGAATACCAGTGTGAACAGAGCAGTGCAGCCAGATCCTGAGCAGTGCATGGGCTTCCAGGCCAGCATTATGCATGGAAGTACAAAAGCTTTTTGCTTCCAGAGGAACAAATAAAAATCATACAAACACACAAGTAAAGATTGTCTCATGTGCTAAGCTTGACAAGAAGCACAAAATAATCTTAAACCAGCCAAAAACAGTGTGTGAGGAATTCCCCTTATCCAGGGAAACCATATTGGTGAAGTAGGGCAGAGGTCTAGGATGCTCTGATGGGTATAAAAAAGAAAGGAAATGTCAAAAAGGAGAGTTTATTTAAGTAAAAAATCATGGAAAAGTTCCTGTCAGGATTTAAACGAAAGCTGTTCCTTGTCATGCACACACTGAGATCTGTGAACTCAGGTAGCTAAGGCAGGAGCTTTGCTCTCCCACAGATTTCAGATACAGGGAATCTAGTCCTAGCTGTGTAGGCAACATTGCTTGTGGATGGAACTGCCAGGATGACTACAGCCCATTACCCAGTTATAGTCTAGTTTGCTACTACAGAATGGATGAAGCAGATAAAAAATTAAAAGTTCCTGTGAGAAAAGATGCCAAGCAGAAACAAACATGAATTTTCTTTGGCAGCAAACACTGTCACTAAAAGCACCTGGCATTTAAAATGTTGATGTTTGTATCTTTTTCTCTGAATATTTTAAGCAGGAAGAACTGCTCTGGAGAAAGGATTATAGTAGGGGAGGAACTATAACCATCAACCTCAGCCATGCTAGAGATTAATTCATAATGTCACTTCACTGAAAAATTACTCGTGTTTCACCTCTCTTTTTCCAAAGGTCTTTAATTCTCTCTCTACAAAGGAATGTTATTTTTGCGGTTCAATTACATTTCAACTATTCAGTCAGACTAAGCTCTATATAAATCTATATAAACGTATGGATCCTTGTTTCAGATTCCCTTGCTCAGCTTTTACTTCATGAAGAGAAGACCTGTGTGCCAAGGTCATAACTGATTAATCTTGACCCATGAACCTTGAAGAATAAAGTCTTACTATAAATGTATTACTCTACATAGTAAAAGAAAATGTACTCTGTATCCATGACAAATAATGAACTAATTTGTCCTGGCTTTACTCTTTAGTTGCCAATTAAGCACTTAAATACAAGATCTGTTAATTCTTTTGATAAATTATGTGCTTACAAAAAGAGTGAAATCCTTTGGCCTTTCAGCAGGTGTGATGAAGGTGTCTTCTCATCAGGGAGAAGGCAACTCATTTTGGGAATGGATGCTTTGGCAATGCTTATGTATGCTCAGGAGGGAGCTGCCACAGCCACACTGCACCCCACTGTGACACAGACAGTATTTACAAGTGTATGTGTTTAAGGCATCCGGTGATATTGTGGCAATATTTCTGTATTACTGGTACTATGAACATTTTAACATATATTTCTGGTATGTTTGTTAGAAATTGGGCCACAAGACAGAGGGAAGTGGAGTTATTTAAAAAAAAAAAAAAGTTTGCTAAATGGATACTCTTATGCAAATTCAATTATACAGTAAATTAAAAACAAATAAATAAACCCAAAAGTTTGAGAGTAAAACCAACAAAAAGGACAACATTACATTCAGGTCAGTCTTACAAAGCACATTTCTCATTGTGCCTGCTGTTCACTGGCAGGCTCTTAAAAGAAAATGAAATATAGTGCAGAACAGGCCTTATAGCATTGGCACTTTTACGTTAATCAGGAAACAGTGAAGTCAAAACAAATTTACAAGCACTTCTTGTTACTGCAACCAGGATGTCTCCAGTTGTGACAATGAAATTAGCTGTGCTCAATGGACACTGTGGAATGATTTCCACAGTACATTAGGGCAGGCTCACATGGGTGTTTGCAGCAGGTGATTCTGTATTGCTCACAGATCTGAGGCCCCATGCAAGCGAAAACATGACAAATCTATTTTTATCTTTAATCATTCATTTGGAAGCACTGACAGGCACATTAGGGACTCCTGTCTAAAATTAGTTCTGTTCATGCTGGAAGAAACCGTTTATCCTATCAAGCTATTTGTACTCTTAATGTCAGAAGACTTCTGGGAGATGTTCCTGGTTTTGTGTGAGTTTTCTCTGAAATACCCGAATTTGTTCCTGGAGTGTGGCATTGCTGTTCTTATTACCTTCCCAAAGCTCTATGAATTGTATGTCATTAAGATCTCTGGTAACTGTCAGACCACAAACAAAACACAAATGTGTCTCTGGAAGCTGATCAGTAAGAGAGGAAGATGGCTGCAGTATGCCATCAGGAGGGGTGCAGCAGCCATCCCAAAGAGCAGTGGATGATCCTCCACCCGTGATATGCCCATGGCCCAGGGGTCTGACTGCGCAATGGTGGCTCCAGGGGCTGCCTTTGGGACCAAGGCTAGTAGCAAATAACATCTCAGTAATAAACAAATGTTCTGATTTGCATTCACATACTCTGATCAGATGCTTTAGGGGCATAGAGAAACCCCAGCCCTGTTTATGACACTGCATTACCAGTTCTAGTCACCTCTTCTGGTTTGTTTTTTTTTTCTAAAGGCTTTGGAGGACTCAGTAGCACTTGAAACAATATTTCCACATCTTATACGAGTGCTGCTGCTGCCCTGCTTGTTCCCCAGTGTCCAGGCAGCTCTCGGAACAGCCATCAGCTTTGCTCATGCCCGAAGTGCTTACAGACTCAGTGAGACTTGTTTACAGAGATAAAAGGAGGTTTTTAAACCAGGTGTCAACTATGCTTAAAGCCAGCACCACCAGAGGAGAACTCACAACAACCCCTCTTGTACACGCTGCAGCTGTTCCCAAGAGAACA
Organism: Anthoscopus minutus; assembly: GCA_013399455.1. Lineage (NCBI taxonomy): Eukaryota > Metazoa > Chordata > Aves > Passeriformes > Paridae > Anthoscopus > Anthoscopus minutus. Next base: position 381,426 of record VWYI01004135.1, on the reverse strand, counting down.
AGAACAAGGGAAGGTGGAATGGGTTTTGCCGTCACACAAGCCTTGAGAGTGGCATATTACATATTCACTCTAAAGTCCATGTTATCTAAGTCACCATGACTGATCCCTTTGGCCGCTACACTCGCAGAGATTCTTCCCGTGGTTGGGTCGCTCAGCCACTGGATGTCACTGTTAGGCTGAGCACATAAACGCAAACGGCATTTGTTTGGCATTAGAAAACGTTTAGAAACATGAAATGATGTCTTTAAACATCATCGGGATGAAACCGAGTGCACTGCAGAGGGATCATCTGTTTAGATGCTGAAAGCATTTGCTCAGGTCTCACACTTGGGACGAGTTCATAATCTAAGAAGTGCCTGATTTAATAAGGGTTCTTTCCTCTCTTTTGGTGACTCATTTATGAAGCTGACAGCAACTCGTGTGCTATCAGTTCCACTCGTCTCCTGGCAGTACATTCGTGTCCTGAGCCATTCGGTGATTGCCACGCAGAAGCTCGCGCAGAGCCGGCTCCCGCCCGGCGCTCCCGGGCCAGCCCTGGCCGCGCTTTCCCGGGACGAGGAGCCCATCCTGTTCCGGCTCCCTGTCTCCCTCACATGGACAGCGCGGCAAAGCGCTCCAGAGTCAGCTGCCTCAAGCACAGATGCCTTGAGAGCTTCATTTCCAAGCCTGGTTCTCTCTGTTTAAACTGTCCAGAGTCCCAGTGACACAAAACATTCAAAACGGGAGGTGTCACATACCCTCTTGAGTTAGGAGAGAAGAAAGAGAAACTTTTATTATTTTCCTTCTAAAATCTTCAAGTAATCAAATAACAAAGCACCAAAAGTAATCTCATGTTCTTTGTAGGGTTAAAGTTAGAAGAACCATTTCTTCAAAAGTTTAGAAAAGATGCTTTGGCCAAGTGACTGTAGGGTGTGAGCACAGCTTGCCAGAACAAGGATAACATCAGGAAACCAGTGCAAGGTAATGGAGAATCTATCCTTGGAGAAGGCAAAGAGTGTAAAATGAATATGGAAAACCAAGAAAATAATAGTCATAAAAGCAATAATGATAATAAATAATCCAACTCTATGCTCAATGCTTCTTGTGCTGCAGGAAAGCCTCAGGACCCAGGAAACCCCTCAGAGCCGCTCTGAGCAGTAAATGCTACCTCTGCAAAGCCTGGCGTGCTCAGTATTGTCATGAAACTGCTGTGAGCCACGTCTGGCTGCACCTGACAGTCACTGACAGACAACAAGAACAGGCTTTCTTCAAAGAGAAGTATTTGAAGAAAAGTACTTTTCAGCAATTTTTTAAAAAAGGATGACTGATTTGTTTTACAATCAATTTAAATAATTATTTAAAACAATGACATTGCTATGAACCAATATTGTAATTTTAACACAGATACAATCACTGTAAATGACATTAAGAGCTTGTCTAGAGACAAATTGCATTGCTCTGGTTATAATGGGATTGTTGAAGCTCAGCAAATCCCCAAATCCAGGTATAGATGAAATTACAGAAAAGGAAGGGAAAGAAATATACCAAACCCCTCAACCTTTATAGGCTTACATTGACACGGCTTTTTCAGTCAAAAGAACTCCTAACTAACCAAAATGATTGAATTTGAACAGAAGCAAGTGACACATCATCATGAAAAATGGAACTGTGATGGCAGCAACACTGAAATTTTTACACATTTAATCTTGAACAGATCTAGAAGTCCTAGATACTGAAGTTCATGGTGAAATTCCCCCTTACTTAAGTGGGAACAGCAGAGCTCAGAGCAGTAACTATCTGTACCAGGTTCTGCCTCCAAAGCAGAAAAGTACAAATGAGAAGTGACCTAAATATTCAAAAATTACTTAGTGACTGTTAGTGAGTCTGTTTTTGTGTGGGTAACTGCAGACTCCTCAAAGAAACTTGATCACCAGAGATGAAGCTTTTACACAGCAGCACCTTTTAATGGATTTCAGTCTGACTTCAATGAAATGACTTCAGTGAAAAATTGGGTCAGAGTTAGCCCCATCTTCCCCAAAGTGCTGTAAAAGTACCTTTAAGTGTATATATATTTATATATAATTTTGTATTCTGCTTAGAAGACATGGTATAGTGCTGAAATCCTTTTGGATGATGTTCACTAAGGGACAGCAATAAAAACACCATCCACAGGGCCTTTTTTTGCTAAATCCTCTTTCAGCCCTGTTCTCAATATATAATAAAATCTGTATTTATTAGTGGGTCCAAACCCCCTCTACAATTCCTAATGCACTAGGCAGAGACAATGACATTTTGTACCTGTGGATTAGCAGGTGCAACACAAAGTAAGTAAATGCATTGATATGATATTTATGGCTGCACAGACCTGTAAATAAGAATATTGGGATAAATAAAGGTGTATTATTTTCCACTGATATTTCCAAAGTGCTTCATTGTGTTTTACCATAAGTTCCTATTTGTAGACTTGAAGCAAGGACAGTTAGTGGACAGCCCCTTGGTCAGTGCGGCTCTGTGGGCAGTGCTGGCCATGGAGCTCAAGCTGGCTGGGAGCACGAGCTGTGCTCTTGTGCTGCTTAAGCAGCAGCCTGTTAGGGTTCCATCTTCACATGTTGTTCATCAGTAATGTCTAAAGATGACACGCTCACTAAACACTAAACTGATGCAAACAATACCAGATAAGACAAAAAAGACATATTGGATTACCCAGTCCATGTCTCCAAATGCAACAGAAATGCATGCCAAATGCTGTGGGGTTTGTCACTTGCAGCATCCAGCAGCCTTTCCATTATGCATTGCCTGATCCTTTGCCAGATTTTTTCAGGAAAACCAGGTGCTAGGATGAATGGGAAGAGCTTGCCTGGAGGTCACACTGTGGGAGCTGGGAAGGAGGAGGCTGCTGTTCCATTCCTCACTTGCCCGAATGCCCTAACTGGACCTTTCTTCCTTGTTCTATGCAGCTGTCAGGTAGTGAAGCTTCCTTCCCATGCAAGTCTTACAGGTAACAATGATATCACTGTTATTTTATTAAGTAATCTTAATTATATACATAAATTGAGGACTCCAAAAATGGATTGGTATTTCCCAGATGATAAGAACTATTAAAATTATGAGGATTGTTGCCATTCCAGGACTGCTGCAGAAATCATTTGGTGCCAAGAAGGCATTCTGCAGTGGAGGAGAGCTGTTACAAATAACTGCTGTTACAAATAATAGCGTCCTAATTCCCAGTGCAAATATGTTGGTAACAGCTCTATAGACAGTTGGCCTGGGAGAACACTGAAGCAAACCCAACTAGATGAGTTTAATTTCCTTTTGGTTTGGAATTACTCTTTACAGTGCCACTACACAAGTCCACGTGTTGGCTTTGAGCTGCCAGCTCCTCAGGGCAAGGTTTAAATTAAGTATTCTTCTGCTTTTTTCTTTCTTTTTTTAAATCAGGAAACTATTTATGTTCATTTCAGGCTTTGTAATCTGCTCCAACCTACCATTCAAAAATAACAAACAAAAGAATACCCAAAGCTAAATGTTGACTCTACATCCGGTTTCCCAGCCTCCTATTTAATCAACCTTGTGGCACAGTGGAAAACAGAGCATTCAGTTCCACTTCATTATTATGGAGGTAAAAAAAATCTTACGGTCAGGCTTGAAACATTCAAATACCTGAAGTCATATCCTAATCTGCACAGCACATGAGTGTAAAACAGACAGGCAATTTTTGTTTCCTTGGGGCAACACTGCTCATGGTATCTGGTAGGGGCTCTCTCGTGTTTCATCAGCTCTTTCTGAGCACACTGCCAGGCGTGTGTGGCAGGTAATGGTATGTGGGTGTCACAGGGGGCAACAGAGGAACTGGAGCAAGGAAAGCTGAAGTTAGAAATACACAGTGCTTAACATCTAGTGTACACTGAAATTAGCCTGAATCTAGCAGTACTGTAGTGAAACCCACCTGAAATCAGAGTTTTATCCTTAATATGTCTTGCAAAATCCTCCCTATTGCCTATCCAAAGGCCTGCCCATGGCACAGTTTGGGATCACTGGAGAAGAGAGGGCCAGGAGAGAGACGTTATTTTTACCTGGAGAAGACACTCATCCTCTTGTGGTAAGAATCCCCACAAAACTCTCTGGTGTTGCAGACCTTTAGGAAAAGGATTCCGTGATCCCTGTAATGGCAGCTGACTTGATGACAGCTCAATTATAGACGGTCATTCCAATTATCTAGTCCTTCAGCAGGTTCTCAACCGGCATCTGAGAATGTGAGGTCATTGATAAACAAGGTCCATATTACATAAACGACAAAGTGATAGTATCTTTGAACTCATGTGGTTTTGTTCTTTCACATGTTGCTCTCCAACATTCTGGAAAAAGAAACAACCCTAAATACTGTAAAGCCTGACAATGCTGGTAAAAAACATCAATAGAGATTTAAGAATTAATTAAAATGGAAAAACCTTATCTGGGGAATGCCCTACCTAGAACTTTCAGTTTTTAAATATTTGGAGCTGACCATTAATTTCTCTGTCTTCTCTCTGACTGGGCACTGCCTTCATCAATATGACTACATTAGTTCCTGCCCTTAGAAACTGACATGAAAACACCCTTCTGCTGGTCCAAAATGATGGAGCTATTCTAAAAGCAATCATGTTACAATATAAGGAAGAGGCACAGAGTCATCATTTTTTTATATTTCACAAACATTTAAAGTCAAAACAAGACAAGGAAGCATTTCTGAACCTAGTCACCAATCAAAAGCTTCTTGTTTCAAGCTGTTTTTCAAAATAAATCATTTTCAGGGACTAAAATTGCTCAGTGAGCTCATTGTGTACCGGCCAGAGATTACAGACATATTTGGACTGCTGGTGTAGCTGTGGAGCAGGCCTCGGTAAAGGCAGAGCCGGTGCACACCGTGGGGCTCCTCTGTGGGCAACTGACAGGGTCAGTCGGGGATTATCGTACCTGCTACTGGGCACCTGTCCCGCCACTGATAATCAAAAACTGCGTCTAATATAGCCTTTCCTCTCTGCAAGTTCCTTTTCTCTCTCAAGTTCCCCTGAGAACCTCTCCTGCCCCCGTGCGCGGCTGGTGAGCCGAGGGGGCAGACAGACTCCGGGGGCCGGCACTGGCCGGCAGGTAAGCACGGCACAAACCCCACCTCCCTGGGACGGCCTGCGAGGCATCCAAAGGGCAGAAATGCCACAGACACACTCCCTCCCAGAGTGATCGTGCCTGTCGGGGCTGTGGCAGACACGGGAAGAGGGCGGATGGAGCTCGGCGCTCCGCGGAGCCGCCCGGCACCGCAGGGATAGACAGCATCGGCATCTGCTGCTGCCCGGGCCTTCCACCCTACCCACAGCGTTCATCCAGCAGCTGTGAGATTTGCTCCACCACCGGCTCTTAGTCACTTCTCTTCAGAGCTCATTACGAAGAGTAATTAAATGGTCGTAACGTCCCCGGCCTTAACCCTATTTAGTAGATAAAGTGGATAATTGAGCACTGTTAGCTCCGTTTTGCCATGGAAACTGGTGAGAGAGGCTAACACAAGGTCACAGGGCCACTCTGAGTCAACTCAGGATCACAGCACATCAGTTACTGTCCCCATCATCCAAAAATGCTGGGATATTTTGTTAGCTTTAAGGAGTTATGGATCAAAACTGCTATTCCTGTCTCATCACCAAGAAATCGAACACAGAGATGTATTACATGATTTAACAAATAAAGTACTTGAGAACTTGAAATGAGCATTGTTATGTTGTATTCCATCTGCCAAAGGAGATGCCTCTTTTAAACATTCTGCTTGATGTAGCTAATTGTCTCATATGCATATCCTTGTACTCATATATAGCAAATCAGTGAGGTGTGACCAGTCTGAAACCTGGACAGTGAGTTTTAAAACTCATTATTTGCAGTTGCCCAGGTAGAACCACAAGCCCCTGCTGTCGTTCTGTCTGCCTGTCACTGCAACGACAGTTCTGAGATGTTGGCCAGGCCGCTCCCCAGAGAGCACCTTCCCTGCACTGACCGTGAGTCATGGGGCTGAACCACTGCATCCTGCAGGCTATAAATAGCTCCATTCCTATAAACTATTATCTCACTTTCAGCCAGTCCATTTGCCTGATTTTTAAATGTTTACCTTGCCCTAACTGCCAGCATAAAGGTAGAATGCTATTTTGAGCCTATGAGAAGCTTAAAGAGAGTTAAATTTAAAATACTCCCCTTTATTTTTTTAATACACTGGTACTTATGCAAGCTGCTACAAATGGAAGACTTTTATGTCTTCACAACATATGAATAAAACTGACAAATTTCTCTACTGACATGTCTCAACCTGGTTTCTAGGTTTTGAAAAGACTTCAAAAATGTTTGGCTTTGCTTCTGTGGCAGACCAGTAAGGCTTGAGAACAGACCACATACATTGCCTCCAGAGAGCCACTACTGTGGACAATGACTGTCCCAACAAACAGGATGATTGGAACAACAGCCTCACTGGGCCACTCCATCTCCCAAATCCTGACTGTCTTTCAAAGCTTTCTCAGAAAATCCATTATTATATCCACATAATCACGATAAACTTTGAATTTTATACTTCCATTTAAAGCTATAGAAAATTTGTGACAAATGTAAAGAATGGGAAAAGCAGACCCATCAAATAATGTGTAAATAATGAAGTGCATCTTGCATAACCCACTGAGGTGAAAAAAAAACTTTAGAGGGAAATTGCCTTTACTGAATGTTGAATCAGTGTGAAAAGTAGAATTTGAAAACTGTTCTTATTTCTAAATTCTTGAGGAGAACTAAGTGGAGCATTACTTCTTACCCAGTAATTCAGCTATAATCAGGCGTGTTCCACCTGTGCCAAGATCCAAGTACCAGACAGGGGCTAACATTCCCTAAATTGGATCAGTACTCCAATGAAGTTTGGAAGTTAAATGACCTGGGTAGCTCCTCTCCTGTGTGGACAGACTCACTGCTCACAGCACATCTCTGCTCTGAGCCACGGAGAAAGTGCTGGAAAAGAATAACATTGAGACATCCCAAAGATTTAGACAGCTTTGCTGCTTAAAAAGCACCCCAAAACCAACCAACAAACCAAAACTACTCAAAGCAAAGTCTCAAGAAGCCCAAGCTTTTTAGAGAAATGGAAGGCAGCTGGAGCTGCCATAGGGGCTGGACTGGTGGTGTGGTGATGCTCCCTGTCCCCATCACAGAGCCGCCTTCTCGCTTGGCTTCAAACCAGTGTCATTGTTAATTGGATGCTGAGTGATGGATCTGGCCACCTGGCACTCTGTCTGGCTTCGAGCTCATGATCAACTCACTTGGCAGACTGAGTGGAGAACTGGCCACCTGGCTAATGTGGGTGCTACAGACTCTGCTGATGATCACTGCCCTGCTCAGACATTCTCTGATTGTGAATACCAACAGCAACTTCTCTCTTCTGCTGTGTTCATCTCTGCCATCACAACTGGTGTGCCCACAGCCAAAGACCCAACTCATGACAACCTCCTCTCTTTCCTTCCCTCTGTTTTCCACCATGGATAAACACAGAATCTTGCCTTAATTGATAAATGGGAATAAAATGAGCTACTTGCCTTCTCTCCAATTTCTTCAAATTATTCCAAGTTCCCTACCCCCACTCTATCCTGTCTTCCTTCTCACCATCATTCTCAACATTCCAGAATAAAATGGGTATTAGCTGTTAAGTTGCACAACAATTTTTTGAATGGTGCAGTTTATTTAGTATTTTTCTAATTAGTGAAAATACTGTTGAATTAAGAATAACAGCAAAATAATTAACTGGACAAAAATGCTGTGAAATCAGACTCACGCCTGAAGGCAAGATTCTCCACTTGCCTTGCACCCTGTTCTATTATTAGCACTTGCAAACTCATAGTGAGAAGGGCCCCAATTTTGATTTTATTTTTTTACATTGATTTTGCATCTATGTAAATTACTGCACAAGAAGTAAGACAACTGAAAATGAAGAATGAAATGCACAAAAAGAAATCAGTACAAATGTAGAGTGCTGTTTGTGTTACTCAGTGAAACAACCCAAATTGCATGAAAATTATTTTTTCTACAAGATCTTAAAGGACTTACTACAAGTCCTCACATTTTCTTCTCCATTTCCAGTGTACCATAAGGAGGTTCCAAATGGTTTTAAGGTGGTCTGGGGATACAGTAAGCAGCTAATGTCAAGCTCTTACATCCATTACAAATGATCTGAAAATAATGTACTTCACTAATCAAATCTTTGCACAGAAATGTGACCGCTGGTTGGAGCTGGGCTGTACTCATTGGTGTTACTCCTTCTTTAAACCAAAGATTCATTTGTACCTTGAAGGACCTGCTCCAGGTAAATTCAGGGGGAGTTTTCCATAAGCTTATAGGAGGCAGAAGACAGCATTTTAGATATAAAGGCAAGTATAAATGCTAAACTAATCAAGTTGCTGTCTTTACATTATTTTTAACCTTTTTTTCAGTGGGACAACTGATGTTCCTGCATCCATGCTGGAGAACATTTCAGGAAACTCTTACTGCTTTTTAGGTAGCCCTTCCCAGCATGAGCATCATCTCTGACTACCCCTGAGTAGCCTTTATTGTCCTTTACCTGCTAAGTCCCTACCAATCAAATTACTGACAATCTTCACACAAATTTATAGATGAATCAGGAACACACATGCTAAACCACAACCACCACCAGCCACTGAAGGAACCTCCCTGCCCTCCAGAAGCCTCTTCCCATAGAGCAGCATCATTCCCCTCTGCAGTCACACTGCAGATGTCACTCCAATGCTCCCTTGGGACATGGGGACAAAAGGCATTGCTGTGCACCTGGGTCTTGGTGCGGTCACCTGCTGACCTCCCTGCATTTCCAGCACCTTCCATGTAGTGTTGGTACCTGCTCCTGGGGACAGAGGCCTGCCATTGCTGGACTACAGAGCCCTCACTGTTCAAGTGACACTAGAAAGGTTCCTTCTAGCTTATTTGACTCCATTCTGGCTTTACAGCCACACTTAGCTCCACTTTGTCCCCTGCGTATGTCTTAGAGCTCACATAAACACTGGACGGCTAATATTAAAAACAGAAAAAATTTTAGTTGATTTTCAGTTTCAGGTCTCTAAATGTTGGGCTACAAGAGGCTCTCTAAATGTTGGGCTACAAGAGGCTCTCTAAATGTTGGGCTACAAGGAGCACAAGCTCCTTGACTCTGTATCTGAGCTTGAATTACCAAATAATTTAGGTAACAGCTCACTGGCACAGGCTCCTGCTCTCTTTGAGCTCAATGCTCAGTGCTTTCCATTTTCTGACTGGTGATGCATCCCCCCAGCAAGGATTCACATTATTTTTTAATCTTCAGTAGGTAATGAGCTGCTGAACATGTACAATTGCCATTTCCAAGTGTGACATTTAGCACTGCTAGTGTTTTATTTTCCCCATCTTAGGTGTCAGGAGAACACTTGTTGCTGTTTGCTAACAGGCTTTGAAGCATTCCAGCTGTGGACAAGGCTGATGGAAGTTGGAGAAAAGGGATTTATTGCAAAACCTCAGCACCTGGCATTATTTAGGAGAGTATGTACCCTCTCTCTGTTACAGGAGTCCCTGCTGACCTTGACACCAACCAGAGCCAAGTGCTTGTAAGCAACTCAGTTTTAGTGTCCTGTAAAACACTCTTTTTCCTTAACTGGTCTGGTAGCCCCAGAACAGCTCTGTGCACTCTAATTCATACAGTTTTCAAAGTAATGACAGACAGCACTATCAAAGTCTGTTCCTAGAACATAGGGAGGAACTCACCTCATTAAAATGTACACTTTATGCATAGCAGGACTACTTGAGGACAACTATTTTATCCATCCCAAAACACTATGTTCTGTGAGAACTAAGATGACCCCTAGCTTCCAGAAGTCCTCTACTTCCCTGTAATCAGATTTATTAATCTCTTTTTTTTAGATGACTACACAGATATCATAGCACTGAGCACTTTTGAAAACCTAAAATAGACTACATTAGGTTAAAATTCTAGGTAGTAAAGAAACTCAAGAGGGGAGAAACATAATTAATTTGGAGCACGGAAATATTCCCTTGTGGGGAAACCATCCTGAATTAAAAAAGGTGGTTTGTACAGCGTATCTAATGGTGAACCCAGAACCTGACAAGTTACACACTCTGAAGGCTAATCTCTCAGGCTGAAGGTGGAAATGCTTTTGGTTTATTTTCCCCAGAGAATTTGTTCTTAGCCATTTGAAACTTACTTGATTTCTTAGTTATTAAAATGCAATCACCACATTTTTCAGTGTTTGGTCTTTTTCTGTCAAGAAAACTAAAATAAAAGCTGTGCTGCTGAAATTACCTACAGCGATCTCTCTGCATTCAAAGAATGCTTCTCAAAGCTCTAGTGAGCTCTGCTCACCTGAAAAGGTGAAGGTCTCCTGAGCAGATGTACAAGATAGGAGACGGAGCTTTTCTCAAACCAGTCCATTTTTATTCCTCATAACTTACTTTTTCTTTTCAACTCACTACAGTAACACTTAGCCTAATTTCTTCCTGCTTCTGCAACAGAAGCTCTGTGATCTCTGGGAACTGCACAGACAACTGCTCCAGAACCGAGCTCCCACCCTGGCATTCACCAGCAGTGGACATGCCTATTCCTACAGACCTGCAGGTGGCACAAAGGCCAATTTTTCAGAACTGTCTTTGGAGGTATTATGGCTGAAAATTTCACAGTCCAGACTCTCATAGTAGTTATTACTGTCTTACCATAATTCAATTGCTTTCTAACAGCCTTATCAAACTCCATTATTCTGGCACACTGTCAATCAGTTGCCCTCCACAAAACCCAATACTGGTTTGGTTTTTATTGTTGTTTTTTTGTTTGTTTGTTTTGTTTTTTTAAAATTATGGTTACATTGGCAACTTAAAAGAAGACAACGGGTTATTTCTTTCAGCTGTGTTATGTACCATCAGGATGATTAATTCTAAGTCCTGAGAAAAAAGAATCCTAGGAAATACTGCTATGGGCAAAAACAACTTTGCAAACTCAAGCTTCCTATTTATGTAGTTACCAGTTTTTATGGACAGGTCAGCATCCCTGGCTGTATTACATCCCCTTCCATGAGTCCTTAAAAGAGGCAAATTGGTTGGTTGGTAGGTTTTTGAAAAATCAGAGAGTAGCTCTGCAAATACAATATATTGGAAGATTGTACAGATCAGATGTGTAACATCAAAAAATCTGCTTTATCAATATGTCAAAAATGTTATGAGATACTTTGTATTGTCTTGTGCCATGACAAAACTGTTCTAATCCAATCTCTCCTTCTAAGACCCTGCTTAATAATGAAGAAGATGCCATAGGAGATAAAGCAGTGAATACAGATAATCCAATGAAGCCTGAAAATGGGGACGGAGAAAACTCTCCAGGCCAAAAAGAAATCCAGTGAGACTCAGTAATTGCATCAACGAGGAGTTTGTTCCTGTGTTTTTAAGAATTAGTAAATCATTCTCAGTAAGAATTCTTAATTTACATATACATATATGTCATTGTTTATTAACACCATTTCTAACCAAGGATATCACCATAGATTAAAATGAGAACAAACTGAACCTCACAACTGTAATTTTTATAATTCAAGTCTGATATCTTGTTCCTAGTTAGAGTTGTGGATCATTCCTGCCTAAGTCAGAGGGCCTACTGGTGTAAAATAAAGGGTAAACACTGTCAAAATCATGTCCTATCATCTTCAGAGCCCGCTCTGCCCCATGTCTTTCCCAGACAATAGAAGATATATTGAACTATGAAACTATTCACTAAAATATTCTATTACATAACTATAATCTCCTTGCAGTGCAGCTCTTACTGGCACCAGTGGAAGTCTTGCCTGCAAACTCTTATGTCATGGTTGGATGCTGATTTTTTACCTTCAGGTAACGTTCTATTCCCTTTTTCATAGAGAGCTCTTAAAACCACAGAAATAAGTCTTTTATCAATTTTTTAGTTAGTGCACGTTAGTTTAATGAAATTTGTTTAGAATTTCCTATTTGGTATGAATACAGAAAATCCACTGGAGAGTCAGGGACAACTGATCCTTTCTGTAGCAATTCTAATTAAGTGCATTTTTGAACCTGGCCAAAAATGTCACATCCTAAAATGTACCTTTTTCTAATGATATATATATGTAAACATAATAAGGTTTATAAGAGGGCATTAAACAATGCTTAGAACAAATAACAGAAGTACACCAAAAGTCTGAGAGAGCTTTTCAGCCAGGAGAGCGTGGAGACATATCCACTGTTCTCTATAAACATTGCAGACCAGTTGTATGATTAATTCCATCACAGTCACAAGAGCTTTACCACTGGTTTAGGCAAAGATTTTCCAATACTTGATAATATTACTTTTTTAATGTTTTTTTTATGGTGACATTTACTGAAGGATGAATACAAACAGACTTCATAAACATGAATACTGGCATTGGAAATGTTTTAACAAGTATTTAATAGACATGAAATGATTTTCCCCAAAGAAGAGGAGTTCCTGAAAGGACAAAGCACAGGACATCACAGTGTTTCAGTGTTGAGAATTTGTAACTTTTCCAAGAATGGACAGATATTCCTTCTTCCTTCCCTCTCCCTTGCTCTTGGGACTCACAGTTTCACCCAGAAGGGATTGACTGCAGCAGTGTCCTTGTTTATATACCACTGAACAAACCCTTTCACCGTCTCTGTCCTTTAGAGTTCCTGAAGCTGCACTTCCTCAGGCAGCAACTGCAGCCCCCCAGAGCCACAGTGAGCTCTGTCCCATGCCATGTCTGTGCCTGTGCTGTCTGACAAAAGTTGTAAATCTCCGGGATTTTCTTCCATTTACAATTTTCAGTACATTTAGTAGAAAATACCTGCTGCAACAGGTGATATCTCTGAGTTGTCCTCTTTGAGAACCATTTAAGATAATATTCATTACAGCTGTTCTCCAGAGGGAAGCCAGTGGTAAAAAGGCAAGCTAATGTTCCTGCTTCCTGGTGCCATGTGCCATGAGGAGCAGCCGTGCAGCATTTCATCATCAGCCAGCACCACACTGAATCACAGCATCACTAACGTGTGTAATTGCTTGCAGAAAGGTTCCGTTAAAGAATGTGTCAAACATATAATTTGATCAGGGCGTGTGAGCATCCAGCATGGGTTGGTGATGGTGCATTCTTATGGCCGTGAATCACACAGCATTTGAGCTACCTACCTTGTCAGGAAGCTGCAATATTCTGTCCTGTTGGAAAGGAACCTGGACTAGCTTTTTAGGAGTTGATGGGGCTCTCAGCAAATATCTATTTCAACCTATCAGTCCTCCAGTGAGACCAGCAATATTCATGATGTTGCTGAGAAACAAGAGTTCCTAATCTAATAGACAATTTTCATTTTCTGCTAATAACAAATATTTGCATTTCTGAATAGCTCAAATTGTTGTAAAATGTTGCTGTTTTTAATGGGGAGATACACCCTCAGTTTATTAAAGTTGGTCCAGGTTTGTCAGCTAAACAGATTGTACATTAGGAAAAGAGCATTCTTTTTTCTGTAAAAGTATTTCTGCTCAGGATTATATTGTTGTTCAGAAGACATGTAAGATTAAAAGCCATCTTCCCAGTAGGTACTGAGAAGTACCAGGCTCCCTGCATACCTCAGCTCGTAGTTGCAGATCTCCGGTGCAGCATCTGCATAAGTTCAGCAGCAAAGTCCATCACGCCGCGGGACACAGAGCACCTCGGGCCGGCTCCGCCCCGCCGCACCCGCGGAGCACGGACAGAGTAACCGCGACGGGCCAGGAGCGCACGCAGCGGCTGCAATCGTTCCTTCGGCACAGCCCCAGCTACAGTTCCTGGGTGCCGCTAACCATTTCCCACGTCTACAAAGGAGTCACATAATATCTCTCTCCAATATTCACCCATAATTTGTCCCATAAAGTTGTGTTTGGAATGCTGCATGGAGCAGAGCCCACACTTCCCCAATATTTGACAGTATCTTGAACAACAGACTTGTGCTGTAAAAGCAGAATTTAAAGAGCAAGTTTGAATGGATAAGGGATGATGAGGCACAGCAAGACTTGCGCTAGAGTCTGTCAAAATGCTGAATTTCAGCTGAACGACAGCTGTGCAGCGCATCTGGGAGAACCAGGAGCAATGCATCCAATCCCAAATACCGGCACGGACCTTGGCTGCAGTTTTCTATGCAAATCAGGTACTAATGCACAAATTATTCTGGTTAGCTACAGGAGCCTGTGTTGATCTAATCTGCATATTCAGCTGCAGCATTAGCATGAGAACTATGTGCAGCTTTTGTAGGCAAAAGTGCATGCCCCAATTAGATTAAAAGATGGATGCTTTATTATGTCTGCACTACTTTACCATCCTTTTAACTGGAATGTACATGTTACTGGCCTTCATTTTAACCCAGAAAAACATTTTGAAGATATAATAAATAATTAATTAGAACTATCAAATAAAAGTTTTTAAGTAAGCATATTTATCCTTGAATAATATAATTCCCATAAATTTTAAAATTCTGGGAACAGAAAACATCTTGTTTGACAAGAAATACCTGAAATTAAAACTCTGATGTTAAAAACTTTAACAAGGTTATTACAGGCAACACTTGCTTTCATAGTCTCACAGAAAAAGGCTATTTTTAACATCCCACTCACTGTATGGGGACAGAGAAGGTGAATGTGAGGCCGAGCAGACACCCATTACAACCTCACAAAAACATGGAGGAGCCAGCAGATAAGCTGGGACTAGCAAGGGAGGCAGGCCCATAGCTGCCAGGGAATGTTGCACCTCCAGGGTAAGCAGTTGGGTTTGGAAAAGGGCCAGGCAGGGGACACCAGTGGAAGTAGAACTGGTAAGTGGCTAAAATGCTACTTGTACCTGAACTTTCATCCTTTGGCTCTAGGAAAAGAACTAATACATGAGTTTAAAGAAGGAACCACATAAAGCAGTATCATCAGAATGGTACTGGACTATTGAAGACTATTGAATCGAGATACAGAAACATCATCATCATCAACAGCACTATAACCTCTTAATAAGCTCTATGTGATCAGCAGTCCAGGTGAGATGCAGAATGGAATAAAAACAGGCATGGACACAGTAAAACAGGAACAATCAGGAATACTTGCTGAAAATTTAATTTTCATTTCCTTTGTACTAAATTAGAAAAGGGGCTCACTTCAGTGAAAAATTTTACTGCAACAAGGGAAGACTTTGCACAGGGCCAAGGTTCCCCACACAGGAACCTCAGAGACAGGATTTGTTTATCTTCTTTTTAATGCTATTGAGAATGTCACGTACAGCAGTACACACTTAGAGATCGCTCTCTTCCTTATGTTTATAATGGTATGTTTATAATGTAGAGGAAAGGCCATGTGCGTACTTGGAGTGGGATTTCTAAAACTTTTGCACCTACAAAAACAATGAAGTGGAAAATTTGCATTTCTAGAGTCTTGCTTGAACCACAGAGAAGTCACTATTCACTAACGAACGAAAAGAAGAAAAAAAGGCTCATTTCTTGTGATTTATCCCAGTGACAGGGTTAATGACACAGGTAGACATGCCCATTGACTCATTAAATTGAATTGCAAGACACAGCTAGAAGTTAATTTCCTTTGGTATGTGCTTAGGCACCTTATAATGATAGTATTTGTGTCATTGGAATTCAGTCCCAACCTAAAACTGCACTGATCTTTCAGTTTCAAATCTGTGGAGGCATTTTCATGCAACTCTTTCTCTTCCAGAGTTCTGTGGCTGTAACAGCTCACATCTTTTGTAGGTCAGGCACCACGACGGACGTGAAACGTGTACATGAGTTGGCTGCAGTGGTACAGTCACTGCAGGTGCTTTGCTACACAAATATGTACACGTGTAGAATATTAATGACAACTTTCATTCAGAGGCAACATATGAATTATCAATGAATCCAGTTTCTGTGTTTAGCAGGAAGCGTGTGGCAAGGGCTGATGGAACGTTAGGAATCATAATCTTGGCTGTAGTAGCTACTGCTGTGTGTGCCACTCCAGATGGCAAAAACTCCCCTGAAGGAGCCTGGCTCACACTGTAGCAGAGCTGTGCAAGCTGCAAACACTACTTTTAGGAATATTCTGAGGGGAAAACTGAAGTTAAGATCAGAAGGAGCTGTGCAATGTGAATCTGCCTGTCCCCATTGAGGTGCAGGGTCTGTGTTTGCTATTATCAAGGTACATGGCGGCAATCAAGGAAATTATGGGCTCTGATACTCCTCATGGTTCAGCCATGCTGGCAGCTGGGACTTCTTTTCCATTCTAATATCAAGCAATGATATTATAAGGAAGGCCAGCTGTAAAAGGAGAATAAAATGCCAGTGTCCTAAAAATTTCTGGAAAATTCATTAATCCCTGCAAACCAGATTTAATTTTTTTGGTAGATGCTAATTATCCCCTGAATATGCACCCCAAAATACTTGAAATGTTAGAATTTTGACGCTGTCAAAGCAGTTTTGCCTGTCTTACAAGTAGATGGAAGAAAAGTCAAGGTAAATTGGGCAACCATTTGAAAGTCTTCCCCTAAATTTCCAATCCCTGTGTTTCTTATGTTGTCTATGAAATAGCCTTGATAAGTGCCTGTGTGGTGTATTGGGTTTGCACAGCCCTGTCTTGTCAACTGCTGTATAAAATAAACAAGAGGAAGTGAGGGGCCAAGGCTCAGCACAGACAAGGCTGACATCAGCACCCTCAGGTGCTTTGGGTACAAACACAAAGATCCATTATGTAATTGTTACATTAGTAATTACATTCATAATCTTCACTGCTACTCAAAGGAGTAACAGATAAGACTGTACAGCTTTTGATAATGAAATTTTCAGTGTCACTTAGTTTCTTTCAGTTTTTGCTATCTAGATAATTTTCCACATGGAATTTCAGAGAGCTGCGTGGCCCCACTCTCACTGCCATGCTGCCAGCGCTGGGGGTGGCTGTGGTCACTGTCCCTGGGGCTGCAGGGCTCTGGGGTTCCGGGCCAGCAGCAGGGTCCCTGCACAGTCCCTGGGGCTGCAGGGTCCCCAGCGCAGCTGCAGTGCTCACTATCCTGAGCTGTGCAGCGCTCCTGGGCATGCACTGTGCCCTTGGCACCGCGACCACCGGGGATCACAGGGACTCAGATCAACAAAGCGATGGGAGAACTCTACCGGACAGAGTTGCTTGACTGTGTTGGTTACTCAGGCGCTGAGACAGGCCGTGCCAAGACTCTGCTCTGTCACCTCTTGAGTACACGGATTAAAGCAGCAGTGGTTGGCGCCTCAGTTTGCCATCATGAACTACCATTTTGAGACACTGAACAAAGGACATTTTGAGATTTAACTAAATGGGGTTTGGAGATTATTCGTTCAGTTCCCAGTGTAAAGTGCGAGTGTTTCTACACTGACCCTGTGAAGGCAGACTGGGAGATGCACAGGGGAGCCCTCAGAGCTCCAGTCACACGGACGTGATAGACACAAAAGATCTGAACGTTTCTTTCAACTCTGCTGATTCCACATCTGTGCGGCAAGGTCGCTCACTAAAATGGAGCTGTCCCGGGAGGAGATTCCTCGGAAGGGACACTAGGAATGCACTACAGCGCCTAGTGCATGCGGGAGGCCGAGGGCGATGTGGTGTACTGGCAGCCTCGTCTTCCCGGTGCTCGGTGACACCCGACATGTCCGGTGCCGGCGTGCCCAGAGCCAGTGCTGCTGTGCCTGGTGTTTTCCCGGTGTGCCTGACCTTCGTGGCACGTGCCCGGTACTGCCGGCGTGCCCCCGGTAAACAGCCGGTACTGCCGGTTCTCCCGGGCCGCCCCCTCAGGCGGGCGGCCGCGCAATGTACGCCGGGAGGCGCGCGCGGCACGCCGGGACACGCACCCGCGCCTCGGCCGCCCAAGATGGCGG
>VWYI01004135.1:303534-363124 GCA_013399455.1 Anthoscopus minutus | reverse complement strand
GGGCCGCGCCGCTCTGTCCGTGACTTAGCAAATACCGGGAGGACGCGATGGGCCAGCGTAAATAGCGATAAAATAGCCTTCAGGGACGATGGGCCCGGTGTGTGCGCGGAGGGGACCCCGAGCATCCCTCCCCTGTCGCCCTCTACCCGGGCAGGGCCGGCCGTCGGGCGATGACCCTAATCGCCAGCGCGGCCAGGGCACCGAAAACAAGACGAAAAATAATAATCCAGGGAGAAGAGTAGGTGTTGCTTCAGAATTTGTCTCGCATCCCCAGTTTTCCTGCAGTGCTCAGCAGGGCAGCAACGATAGGAGGTGGCTCAGACCTTCAGAACCAACTGCAGTAAAACGGGGGAGGGAGGTCTGATATCTCCTTCTGGGGGTCATTTCACTGCCTGGATGGCTGCAGGTGCACAGGCTTCTCGTGAAAACCTTACAATATTGCTAAAATCCTCTATTAATTGCTACTCCCGAGGTTTTGTTTCGGCAGGAGGTTATACGCAGTCCGGGCTTTTGATAGAAGGTGGGGGGTGGGAGTGGTGCCTCCCTTGAAAAGTTTGGGGTTTGTTCAGTTCTATGGGCGTGAGATTTTTTTTGTCTTGTTTTTTCTTTTTTTCTTGTTTAAGGTGGGTGCAATTAAACTTGACCTTTAATACCAATAATAATGTGACACCTTCCCTTTCTTTGCCGTGGTATCACTCGAACCATTTCCTCACCAATAGTGCTGCAGCAGTGGGCTTGGTTAGTGCAGGTCAAGTCCTTTCATAATGAATTGCTTACTAGGGATGGGGAAAGGTTAATCTAAGCTATATTAAAAACCTTTAATAAACACCATTTTTATATAATTAAATGTTTGGGCATATTGACCTGGCTAAATTATGTATTTTTGTGGTGATTTTTTTAAGTGTATGTTCCTATGACAGTATTGTTGTTCATGGCATTAGGAGGTGATGGTTAAAGAACCTCCGTTCAGTGATGATCATTTTGTAAATGATTGTGCAGCATTTGGCTGCTTTTCGGGAGAGGGAGGGTCTGCTGTCAGAATGTTATTTGCCCTTAGAATAATTTTGTTAAATTGGAAAATTATGTTGGGGAACTAAACAAAGAAAATATTTTTAAACTATAAGATGCATTGCAAATATCCTGCTTGTTCTCGGGCATCTCGTTTTTGTGTGTTTCTGTTGCTGTTCCCATGTTTGTGGATGCTGTGAGCAGCCATTGAGCAGGGAAGAGACTGGGTGGAGTAAGGAGGCAAAGCTGCGAAATGGCTCGATTACCCTTTCAGAGCTTTTCTTTCCTTGCTTTGCCAGGGTGGAGGAATACTAATTGCCGTAACAATGAAGTCTCTTCTTTAGGGAAGAATCTAATAGTGCAGGAAGGTTTGGAAATGAAACAAATCTCACATTCTGTTCTGAGGCTGATTTTTCTGCAGGGTGGATTTTGATTTGTCTGGTAGTAAGAAGTGACCAGTCACTGTTGCAAAGCCGGATTTTTTTGTCTGATTACCGCTTCAATTTATCCACTTAGAGATGCACTTGTTGAATTGATTTTATTTACACTTTAGATAAGAATTGCAGTTTTTGTGTGGGTGTTTTATACACAAGATTCTCTGGAATCTAGAAAAGCCTCTGTATTGTGGCTTCGTGCTGTTATTTGTTCATGGAACTTCTTGGTTAGAGCGGATTATGGGTGGACACACAGAAAAAGACAATCCCTGGTTTCTCTGGTGACCACAGTGGAGTGGCTGCTGTCAGTGTACAGGCTGGATTGCACTGCCCTTTGTCATGTGCCAAGTTTTTGTAAAATGACATCTCAGGATTTTGGACGCCCTTTTGAGCACTGTAGCTCTGTAAGAGCGTGGCTGTCCCCCTTGGGTACTACTGCTTAAAGTTGTGTAGGAAAGGCCTTTGAACAAAGGATTTGGGGAATACAATAGGGATTGGAGGGAGCACCTAGGAAGGGCTGCCTGTGAGAGTACTCTCCTGTTCCACATGTGCCTCATGGCATTCCCATCTGATTTCAGTGCTGATTGGAGCAAGTGCAGCATTGAACACAGATGGTTCTGAAGCAGGCTGATATTTTGCTTTTTCATTGGAATCTCAGTTCTGGAGTGCAGTTTGTGATAGGAGATGGGCACACAAGAAAGAGACTGTATTTCTCTTAGTGTGCCCAAACTTAAAGTACGGGCAGTGGTTTCTGCATTATTTCTAGCTCATTCACGTGGAGTAGATGTTCCAGGATTCAGTGGCTGCATGAGCTAAATACCTGAGTCTAATGCATATCCAGGCTAAGGCAAATGAAGAACCCAGTAAAACATGCCATCTTAACAGCTTTGGCTGATTTTTGCGCTTGAAATGATGGCAGTCACTTTTTCTACAGGAGTAACTTGTTCATTTTGGTTCTACGGAAGCAAAAGACATCAACAGTTCCTTTCTGGCTGCACATGGACTCTGTCTTGCTTGTCCTGCTGACTCCTGTGCTTGTCCTGGCTCCTGTGCTCCTCCCAGCCTGGGAACTCTGACTGTGTCTTTGCTCTCAACTTGCAGTCTGTCCAACTTGCTATAGATGAGACGGCTCCAGAATGAACATCTGCTGATTGCCTTGTCTTCCGTGAAGCTCTCCATAGCCAGCGTCCATCATTAATTATTAATGTATTTATACTTCTTGTGGAGTATTCTGGGCAAACAGTAGCTGGACCCTTCTACCTTAAGGGTAGCTCAGGTATAGGCTGTATATGTTTGTAAGTTTTTTTACAATCCTCTGTAGCTGCCCTGTATTCCTAAGATAGAGGGGCTGGAATTACTATAGTAGGAAGGAGAGTGACATTGGAATAGTTTGGTTTAGGTCAGCTCTCTTCTACTTTGGTGAACTTCAGGCCTATTTTCTAAGCTAAGGGCAAAGACTGGCAGAGCAGCTGAAGCATCCATTAAATGGGCACCGAAATACTTCTCAGGCTGAAAATAAGGCCCATGTAGGCCTAAATTCAGGAAATCAAGTGGACAATAGAAATCCATAGTTATTATTAATAGATAATAATTTCAGATATCCTGTAGGGTGTGGGGGAGTTTCCAGCCTTTAACATGTAATTTGTGATGGCAACTGAAAATCTATCCCAAGGATCAGAGCCATGTGTGCTGATAGAATGGTGCTGGGACTTTCCTGTGAGGTTTGTTGCAGAGGAGTTGGTAAATTATGTACTGTCCATACTTGCAGATCTGTCAGTGACGTTACAACTGGCTCCTCTTTCTCCCTTTTATAAGAGCTTAAGTATCATTGGCAGGACAACCTGACTACTAAAAATGTATTGCACTGTTGAAGCCTTGCCTGGGTCCAGGGCTTTCTCAGGAGCTACTTTATTACCTGACACAAGGGAAATGGGGCTCCTAATGTGGCTTTTGAGGGTTTTGTTCATGGGTGTGTTGTTTTGTCTTCTGATCTGTCTGACAGAGTAGGCTGCACTTCAAGTTTTTAAAAGTAGGCATTCTCTCTAAGATACAATCCCAACTTGTTTAAAATCAATTTTCAAGTACATAAAGTACCCTGTTTCCTCAGAATTCTCGGTCTGAATGTTGTCCAAGCTAGGGGAGTGTGAATGGCTGTGCTCTGTGGGCAGGATTGTGCCACCACTGAGGTGCAGAGGTGTGATGGGAGCTGTATCTCTGTCACCTCACCTTAATCGTGGGGTCCTGAGCCTAGCTTGGGTTAAATGTCTGGTTTTCATGTATTACAGGTACTTTAGAACATGTTTCTTCATTCCTACAATGTTCTAAGACCTACTGAAGAATAGTACATACTCCAAGCATTGACGAGAGCCAGGATTTTGTCTGATGAAGAACAGAATTCCAGTTTTACCCTGGAGATGCCAGCTGCTGCTGGTTAGCCCAACAGATGTGTGTTGCTAACCTGTGTCTTATCTCAGTTGTTTAAAGAAGGGCCTTTTCCTCTCAGCTGAGGCAGTACCTGGATGAGGCAATGTTTGTCTCATTCATAATGTTTAAAAGTTTATTCTATTTTCTTTTTATTAACCTCCTGTTCTCTCCTTAAGGGATTAGGTAGGTGTGACTTAGGCTGTCTTGCTTTTAGTTCACTGTCTTGGAAGCCACCTATCATTTCACTTCTGCTGGCATGTACTGTCAGGAAATTTCAAAGAAAAATGTTCCTTAGGGTGTAAGTGTATGCTGAACTCCATTTCCTTGAGACTATAAACACACAGTCCTTTCAAAAGTAATGCTATGCACAGCATTGTCACACAATACCAAGAGCACTGATGCATGTATAACTATGTAAAAAAATCAACATTATTAATTCAAAGTATGTGCTAGTTAATACATTTGGAATTATTTTTGCCATTTCGTTCTTAATGGTACTGCTTCTGAGTGAGCTCTGTAGCTTGGCTTAGCTGCTTGTGGACTTTGGATAAGGATTTTGATTAAATTTATGTAATAAATACATCTTTGTGGTTGTGATTCTGTTGATTCTGGAAGACTTACGTGGTATTTTTTATTAGTAACTACTTGCTGTCTTGAGAATGTGTTTTGAGAGATGGGACTATCCATGGTTGAGGTTTGTAGGTAGTGCAGCAGCTGTGTCTGTCCTGTAATTTCCTTGGATCGGTTGTTAAGTGGGTCCCTGCTGAGGGAGTTGGTCGAAGGCTGTTCAGAGGCACCTCTTTTTCTGGGGCTGGTTGGTGACTCAGCTGTCACACCTCTTGTGAAGTAGGTGACAGGCTCTGTGGTGTGGTGCTCTACTGGTTTGCATCTGGGGTAGAGCAGGGGCATTCATGGCTTAGATTATTTATACCTTGCCTCTTGTATCCATTGTTGCTGTTGTGCTCCACAAATCTTAAGTTCTTTTTGTTTAATTAGACAGACAAGTGTTCTTCCCCATCTCCCCCCGAGATTGCCTCTGCCTTGTTTTTCTACTTAATGCTAAAGCAAAGGTGTAAAGGTTATCCTTCTTTAAGACTAGGGGAAAATCAGCTGGAAGCATCTAGGCTGTTTGCTGCAGGTAAACGACTGTTTCTTCTGTAAAGAAACAACATTGGCATCCTGTCTTGTGCTGGATTCACCTGCTTTTTGTGGTGAAGAAAGAAATTGGATAAACAGTTGGTTTGTTTAAAAGCTCATATCTTTGCAGTCTATTAAGAGGATGATGTCATTAATGAGAGTCTCTATGTATTTTAAACAGATGGTGTCTGTTAAATCAGTAATGGTAAAAGTTTCTGGTTCTCTCACCTTCAGCTCTGTTTTAGAGGCAGGAGTGTAGTAGGTGAAGGTGAGTGATAAGAAAGATGATACACCTGTAACCAGAATCCTGATTTCATGCTTTTTGCTACTAGTGTAATGAAAGGTTGAGCACCCTTCCTTGCAATAGAATGTTACAGATGACAATTACAATGAACTTTTTGTTTTGTTTTTTTTCTTCCCCCCACTCTGGGCAAGTGAAGCCATGTTTGTTCAACAAGCTTTGCAAATGGCTAAAGGACCAACAGTGTTGTCATGATTGAAGAGCGGAGGTTCTGTCTAAGTTCTTGTTTGGATTTCTTTGTGGTTTACACCTTTCCCTGTTTCATAGGCATTCCTTTAAGTTTCCTTTTGGATGTTTTTCTGTGTAAATTGAGTCAATTCACGGTCATTTTTGTTAGTATCACATTTCCAGTATAACAGGCAGTTTAATTATTTAATTATTTAAATTTGGGTATAGTCCTGTGACCTCTTTTACAGTTATAAATCTGCTACTTAATTTTTCAAGGGAGAGACTGTGGGAGGAAGAACTGAGAACAGCAAAGTTTGAACCCAGTGTATGCCTGCTGACAGACATATATCTAAGTTCAGCGCTCTTCTCCTGGTGATCTAGAATTGCTGCCCCAAAATGTGTATGCATTGTTCGACCTAGCAGTAATAATACTGAAAAATACCCTGCTGGAGTCATCCAGCTGACCCTGATGTGCTTTGCTTTGAGCAAGTGTTGAGTAGCAGTGTGTAATATCGAGCCCTGCAACGCTACCCCCGCTTGCTCTCCTACCACTGTCACAGCACCCTGAGCAGCAGGGTGCAGAGTGCCATGTCAAAAACCTCTTCACACAAGTTAAAGCTTTATTTTCTACTGCAGCCTGCATTCTTCCTGGTATCGGTAGCTAAATTTGCCTGCATTTTCACACAGAACTTGAACAGGCAGGTTAGAAGATGGATGTTTCCCCTTGTTTTCCACCAAAGTGTACACACAGACCTCAGGCTGGAGCGCTGACCTGGAGGAATCTCAAAGGCTTTAAAATGAGATAATGTGACAGTGCTCGAGATGTTTCTCCTGAGAATTACTTGTATCATGCTTCTATCAGAATTGCAAAACTGAAGTGATACATGGAGAAAAAAATGTCAAGATTGAATTAAAGTCTTAAAAAAAAATAATTTCCAAGCAAATTTGGTCCAGATTCCTCAAAGTCATTTAGTGTTGGTGCCTGGGGAGGTAATGAGGCC
The DNA here is from genome assembly GCA_013399455.1 of Anthoscopus minutus. Lineage (NCBI taxonomy): Eukaryota > Metazoa > Chordata > Aves > Passeriformes > Paridae > Anthoscopus > Anthoscopus minutus. The sequence goes on along the minus strand of VWYI01004135.1, from coordinate 356,651 downwards.
AGAAATGTTTTTTGTTGTTTTACATTCCTAAAGGTGGGTAATGACTGCCAGTGATGTGTTAAAAACTTAGCTTGAAATAATATGAGAAAGCAGACGGGCATAGGAGTTGATTTCAAAATGCACAAGCGTTTCTTTAGGCAGCATGCTGTGTGGAGCAGCCAGGCTGCTCCTGGTTTATAGCATCATGATGACATTCCTTAGCTTTATTTTTCAGCTGTAATTGCAACTTTCATTCCAAGTCTTTGGAACATAGGCACTATATCTGATCTACTACAGATTGCTTTCTAGTTCCCCATGGATTTGGTGTTGAATTATTTTCAGGACTAAACTACTGTATACAGGTTTTTAGCAAAAGCTGTAAAAGTAGGTGAAATGGGGAAGAAAACAGGCATAAAATTTTTCACTTTTTTCATGTTAAAAATACCTTTTCTTTGATAAACCTGTTAACTGAACTGAAAGGGAAAATTTTTTGTGAATTATTGCAAGCGCTGCACAGAATGCTGTACTCTGTGGATACTACATTGATGTATCAAGCAAAGTGTTGACCTACAGGCATTTTGAGATGTCCCTTAATTGCAGAATAACAGGCTTGCTAAACATATGAATTAAAAATAAGGCTCAAGTTGTAATTCAGATCAGATTTCCTTCTTTTTTGTTTTTCCCAAATCAGATAGCTGTTGGAGCTCACTTTGTCATAATCCCTCAGCCAGCTTTACTGATGTAGGCTGAAAAGTAGAAAAAAGATTAACCCATCTCATAAATGAGTAGCTTTCTCATATTCTCCAACTCATCCCTGCCGGCTTAGCAGGTGATGGATTCCAGCATTTTCTAGGATAAGGTCTGCTTACTGCTCCCAGAGCAGCTCATGGCTGTGCCTGGGTGATTCTACTGTGGATGAGGTTTCCTGCAGTAATGGGGGGCAAGATGGTGGCAGGAGAGGAACTGGATTATTTTACTTGTTACTGTTTTTCTTTCCTATCAAGAGATAAAGACGTATCTAGGAACCCTTTTCAGGTCCTAATAGTTATGCCCAGGAGCCATGGATATTACTTCACTTCTGTGGAATCTTGTTTTGAGTGCATTTGTGGAAAGAGTTGTTCTACTCTGTGACTTGAGTTTGATAAAGCAGCTTTTTGCTTATGGGCTTTAAAACAGAATCATACAGATTAAAAATTAAATTAAAAGGAAGTTTTTTTATATACTTGGTAGAATTTAGCAACATAATCCAGAGGTGTAAGAAAAGAAAACAATTCATGCGGTACAGTTCTTCCATAAGGACTATAGCTCTAATTGCCTGGAAATACTCCCAAATAATCACTTTAAGGTCTCTTGTTAATGTTATGAAACAGGTTACATTGTTGAAGAACCTTGCAAGGACCTCCTGTGCCAGTCATGTAGCAAGAGACAATGCAACGAGTTTCTCCTTTATTAATGTGCAAATGGATCCTTTAATCTTTAAAGAATTGTGGAATTTAATTCTTATATCAATTCAGTTACTCTCTTTGGTGGCCTTTGGTTTTTGTAGGTGACTGGCCTTTCACTGGAATTGTAAAATTAACTGAAGAGAGCTAACTGAAGTAGGATTTTGGGTATATTGACAACTCAAAAGTAAACTCCAGGAGTTTTCTTAGAGATAGAAAAACCTTTTAAGAATGATAGAATGTGCTAGAGAAACCGCTTGAAAGTTGGTAGCATGTAGCTGGACGCTCCAAAATGTTTTAAGTTTTGTATGAGTTATTGACATTTTAAATGATAAATTAAGATTTAAATTTGAACCTAAATGTGAGTAATGGAAAACTCTTAATTGATCTCTCAGTGTGAACCCACTTTTGTATTCCTGATACTGGTGATGGCTCATGTGCCTTTTTAACACCCATATGCTTTGTATTCCATGTGCCTGAGCTGGCAATCTGAGAAAGTGATGTCCAATTTTGTTTCCTTCAATACACATTCTTGTAGAATGTAATTTAAAATGTTATCATAATAATACTTACGGAAAAAATGGTCTCGTAGCTGAATTAACTAAAGTATTAGAATTCCAAAAAAAAAGGCAAAAATGTACAATTTGTGAAGCACAGCAGTGCTGAGCTAAAGCTTTGTTGAGCTTTCAGAGCTTCACTCTGCTGGTCTGTTCTGTATCTGCTGATGCTTTAGCTGTGTAATTGATGCCATGTAGCTCTTCTAATTTTTAATATAATGAGCTACAGTAATGTGTTCAGTGTACAAAGCTTGCGCTTTTGTGGAGAAGAATGTTTATGGAGCCTAAACAGCAGTCATAAAAACTGCAGTAATTGAATTAATTTACTGATAAATTCCTGGAGGAGCCATGGACATACATTGGGGGGACTACCAGATGAGGTTGCTGGACGGCAGCAGCCAAGTGAGCCCAGGGTGGTGATGCTGGTGTGTGGAACAGTTCACTGCTGCTGTCAGTGTTGTGAACCAAGGAATGAGGTTGAAGCTGATTTTTGGTCTTCTTACGCCTCACTGTGGTAGCAGAGCACTGCCAGTGGCAGAGGCACTGGCGCAGCTGGAATCGCTGTGCCTCGCTCCTGGGACAGGGGAGCTTGCTATGGGTGAGAGGGATCACAGCTCTAGCAGGAGTGACTTCTGTGACTTTTTCTGAACAGCAGAAATGGGCACTTAGTCAGTTGAGCCATTTTAGGGGACTGTGTGTGGTTTTGGTCCTTAAAAGTGTTTATGACATACTTAACAGGAACAAACAAAGGCAGTAGAGAACCTTGAACCAAACTTATTGACAGAATCTTGTGGAAGATGCTGAGGTTTGTTATGATGGTGGAGTTTGGTACCTCAGGATACACTTCTGAAAATGTAGATTTGGAAGGGCTTAGGTATATAACCCAGATTTTAGTACTGTTTAATATCCAGTATACTCTGCTAAACAAAATCATAATGAGCTCTGAAGAAATTTACAGAGTAGATTAGATTTATTATTTTTGTGTGTACAGTGTGTGCACTTTTAGGAGTTTTAATTCCTGTAATTTTGCTCTTGCTTGATGCTGGTTCTGGTAAATGAACAAGTATTTTTGTCAGGGTGACCAAAATGCTGATGAATTACTTTGCTTTCATAATCTCTTTCTCAGTTTTACTTGGAAGATACTTACAGAAAATATTTAAGTGTCTCCTGAAGCAAATATGAACACAGTCAAAAAAATACCTACAAGGCAAGGTGTATCATTTGTTGGCATGATGTACCATGAGCTGAGGGGAATCTTTTGCCTGAAAGTGATTATTTTTTCCCTAGGTCATTGCTGTCACTGAGGGTGTAGCTATTGTGCTTGGATACCTCCTGTAGAGCTGTCTCAGCTGACAAATGGAGCTGAACTTGTTTGATTTTGCAGTTGATGCATTTATGAATCATTTACAGGTCTCTCATTAAGTTATTGTGAAGTTCTCCAGTAATCTAGGAAGCACTTGAAGCACACTGATACCCATCAGTGGAAGAACCGAGTGTCTGAAGGCAGGAAGCAGCAGCGGTCTGTTGAATCCTCTCAGTCACCCCGGGGAAGAGGGTGTGTTCCTGTCGGTGCCAGGCCAGTGGTGCCTGGAGCCAGTGTGGCATGGGGCTGGCTGGGTGCCTCGCTCGCTGGGTTGCCCAAGGGGTGTGTGCTTCCCAGGTGGCACCGGCCCTGCAGTGGCAGTGACATTGTCCTCAGTGTGGTGCAGCTCAGGAGCCGCTGAGGAGTGATGGTCAGATGTGAAGAGACAGTGGGTTCAATTTATTTTATTTTTTTTTTCACATTAGAAGGCCAGAAGAATCTGCACTGTGCTGTTTTTACCTTCCCTTACAGTAGAGGATTCTTCTGCTTTTCAGGTATTTCTACTCAGTTTGTTGCTCTTCATCAATAATTCTCCCTGCTTTAGAAGCTTGTATAGGGAGAAATTCTGGCCTATGATGATTCTTGGCTGTCTCTTTTTAAATTAATTTATTTTTTTAAAGATTATGCTTTAGTATGCCATTCTCTAGTCCTGCAGTGCTGAAGGATTGAAGTAGGTCTGCTATCCTTACTGCTCTGATGTTTCTGCCAGTGCTAAGTATAAAAGCTGATCTGTAGGTGAGTGGAAAGGTGGGCAGTTGGGATGAGGTGCAGCTGCCTGCTGAGGATCTGCTGCTGTTAGTGGAGCTGAGGAGTATGTTCTGTATAGGTAAGGAAGGGTTTGTGTTGTTCTACAGAAGCGTGCAGGTCCTGTGCTGCCAGGAGGAGTGAGAGGTGCCCATTGGATGTGTCGTATCTGTGCCAGCAACAGGCGCTCTGCCAGCTCCCAGTTTCAAAAGGCTTACAAAGACGCCTGATCTTGCTGGGAACACCTGTGGCCCTATGTTACTGTCCTTATGCAGATGTTTGCCATGCCACTTGGTGCTTCTGTAGATGTAGACTATTGATAGGGAATCAGATAGGATTTAAGTTAGAAAATATGGCTTGGAGGAGTGTAAGTGGATATTAATAAAAGGCACATGCTCGTTCACACTTAATTGGTAGCTGTTACTTCATGGATGGCTAAGTTCAGTGTGATCTTTTCTGTATTTAATAGTGGGCAAGGTAAAATTCTGCTGCAAAACTTTTCCTTCAAAAGATCTAACTCTGCCTTGGCACTGCCTTGAGATGCTGATACAAAGTGGCCAGTTTCAGGCACGATGTAATGAACAGGTGTTAGTTCTTTGTCGGTTGATTTTGTTCCCCAGGGTTCCCCCAGAGCCCCAGCTGCCTCTTGTGGCTGAGCTGTTGGAGGGTAACGCGGTGGTGGCTGATAGGTGATGGAGGAGGACTGGTTAGTCTTTCTTCGCTGAAGCCTCTATGTCACAAAGTCTGCTCCAGCTGAAAGGTAGTGCACACAGTGGCACAGGTATGTAATAAATGATGGTCCTTTTGGGTTTGGACACTTTTGCTTGAGTGGATTGTTTGTTTTTGTTTTTGTTTGCAGTGGGCTTTGTTTTTGTTTTGTTTGTTCTGTGTTTGTCTGTGAAGGAGGCAGTCCTGAAAGTACTTTGCCTTCTATTCAGATGGCTTTGTAGTTAAGTCAGGAATGGTGAGAAGACTGCTTGGAACAGACCCTTTCTGGAGGAGTGAGATGCTCTAGATCGGTTGGTTGGTGGCTTTGGCTGGGCTGTAATTTGCTAGCAGCGGGAGTAGCTTCTCCACCCTGTAGCTGTTGGAATTTATCTAGTTCTAGGATCTGTTTCTCACTAACAACTCAGAGTTAAGATTGTGGAGCAGCCCAGGTCTTGGGAAGTCCATATGAGATATGGAGAAGTTTGAGGTTACTTCACATTTGACAGGGAAAAGGCATTTCTGAGTAGGTGACATGTGAAGGATGGCCTTACAAACACAGTTGCTGTTATTTTTAGACAGGTGCTTATAATTGCATCTCCCAGATGCCGCAACAAAATTGATGAGATACTGGCATTTTTACTGGAGTCAGTATGCTGGCGCTGGATTTGCTAGGCATTCACTGCGTAGTGGCGGTTCATAATACAAACCTCACCTTCAGGGTTTTCCCTTGGCGGTCCTGGAGGCAGGTTTCGGACGTTTGTGTGTGTGTTGTGCTGCCGTATTCGGCAGCGCTGCCCCGCCGAGCTCCAGTCCGGCTCGGCGGCGCTGTCCCGCGGCGCGCCCTCTGCAGGGCTCCTCGCAGCACTGCAGCATCTTCTTCTGGATGTTAAATGAATTTCCCTCAATTTGCATGTGGTACTCTGCTCTTACTGAGCACCGGACATCTCTTGAAACCCAGCTGTCTGTCTCTTTACCTGGCATGAATTAGGTATGGCACAAGAGGAAGTGAAATGCTTCCTGTGCTGTTAGTTTTCAGCTGAATTGTTTGTGAAATAGCTATTGGGGAAGAGGTTAGACTGATTAAATGAAGCACTACCTGTCCTATCTTAACTAGCTTGCAGGGCAGTATTACCGTGTGCAGCATTTAATGTGGAAGATCTACCAGCAGGGTGGAAACAAGCAACTTGCAGCTTAAGCTCATTTTGAAGCAGACAGCAGGGCCTAGATAAGTTTAGAAAGAAGCATCTGATCCCCTGTGATGAATAAGTAGCCATTAATGATACAAGCTTAGTATTTTCCTTACCTTTTTCGTTACAGGCCTTGTTTAAAGGAGGCTCCTTCCTGAAGTTTTTATTGAGCTGTGATACTGTAGTCCATGTACCTATGTGTCTAGGGAGGGGCAGAGGTGAGGCAGCAGGAGCATGTGGTCCTCAAGCAGTTGGTAGGAAGTTTACAAACCCACCTGCTGTCTCTGAGCCTCTGTGTGTTGCCTCAGTTTATCTTGGTGCTGAAGGATGGTTGGTCAGTCAGACTTGCTGAGCAGCCTGAGTGAATGATGAGTTCTGTACAGAACCTGCCAGGTGTGCAAGAAGTGCCATTTCAGCACTTCCTATTGTCGTGGTGCTCACAAGGTCCCTGCAGTGCAGAAGGCAAAGGTGGTGCTGCCAGCGTGGGTTTGGTGATGTCATTTAAAGCTGCCCAGTTGGAGCAGGTCGTGCACTGAGAATGCTGCAGTTCATGCTTCTGAATCAAAGGGTACTATGGAGTGTGTGTTTTGGTAAAGCACAACTCCACTGATTTGAACTATTTTGAGCGTGTTGGATTTCAGCCATATCCCAAATTGACTGGTGGTGCCAGAGGTGTCATGATCACTGCCTGAGCCCAACTGCAGTAATGGACCTGTGGCAGCTCTTCCCATGGTGCCACTCTGATAAGATTGGAAGACCGTTTAAAAATTTGCAGTGCCCTAAATGTAGGTGACATGAAATATTAACTCTAGGTAAACTACATTAACACATGACTGAAAAGAAAACAAGTATTGTCTCTTAATCAGAGATTTTTCAGAACTTCCTCAGGTGGTGGTACTGGAGTGAGAAAGATAATTTGTGTGCTACAGTTGTGTAGCACTGAAGCTGCAAGGCCCCCATGCTGAGGTAGAGCCAGAGTCTTTAAAGATGCTGTTTGGATAAATATAAGAACGCTGCCTGAGGAATACTTGTTTCAAGGAAACAAATGATGTCTCTTTCTCCTCCTTGTAGATGGATTGAATGTTCTGTTTTGAATGCCTCTGGATTTCCTATTGGATTTCACATTTGGAGAAATACTTGTGATTGAATCCACTGTGGCAGACTGAATTGTGGATCCTGGGTTCCCAAGACTTCAGCTCTTGAGGAGAAGCCACTGCTCGATCACGTTAACCTGACATCTCAGCCACGATGGTGCTGTCACAAAGGCAACGAGATGAACTGTAAGGGAGCATTATTTTTAAGTTTGCATTACATTTTCATTAAACTTCAATTATTAGCATTTGTTTCCAAATAGATTTTAGAGTGTCTCTGTTCACATCCCCTTTAAGAACTGTGTATTGGGGTTTGGATCTCTCTACTCTTTATTTTTGATAGAACTGGTGGTATTTGGAACTAGAATTGGGAAATGATGAAAATATAATTTCAAAGATGGTATAAAAAATGGATTCTTCAATTTGCAGTAAGCACATTGCAATACAAGCTGCAATTTGTGAATTCTCCATTTATCTTGAGTAAATTCTGGAAATTTTTTGCTATTTCACTTAGGAACGTAGACAAGGATCTGATCAGAATGTGCTATGTTGTGATGACAATCTGTCTCCATCTCCTTAAATTGTATTTAAAATGTTGTTTTGTAGAAATCGAGCGATAGCAGATTACCTCCGTTCCAATGGCTACGAGGAGGCATATTCAGTTTTTAAAAAGGAAGCTGAATTAGATGTGGTGAGTTCAAACACGATTTTTCATCTCTGTTTTAATTTAGAAGTCTGTCAGTTTTATGGCATCTGCATCTGTTCTTAGCGTGTGTTTCTGTTACCTGCCTGCTAGCTCAGACACTTTCAGAACTGAAGGTAATGAACTCACACAGCTTATTGCCTTACTAGAAAAGGGAAAAATCATTATTGGGTGAGTTGACCATTTCTGAGCAAGTGGCTTTATGACCAGATTTGAAATGGTCTGAGACTGTGCAACTTTGGAGGCTGACTTCACTGGGAATCTTTGAGAAACAGAAAGACAAAACTAGATTACTTTTGTCCTCTGCTTTATCATACAGAGCTAATGTTGGAAGATTCTTTTGAGATTTGAGTTTGGTCTGGAGTTAAGTCATTGCCTGAGTCTGTTGCACACCTCTTGAGTAACCATGTAGTAGGAAGGCAGGCTGGAGCAGTTGGTAGAAGCTCATCATCCAGTAAGGCCAGGTTGGATGGGCCAGGAGCAGCCTGGTCTAGTGGAAGGCGTTCCCTCCCTGGCAGAGGGGTGGAACAAAATGAGATTCAAGGTCCCTTCCTGCCCAAACCAGTCTGTGATTCTGTGGTTGTGTGACCAGCTCTGGTAAGCAGTTCTGTTTGCTTAGACTGTACAGATGCCAATGACCCAGACCAGTCATTTCTTGCAGCTTCATTCTGTTGATTTGCCTTTGTCAGAGATGATTTGGTAGAATTTTTAACTTTGCCACCTCTTAGCATAGAGGGAGTGTGCATTTCATATGTATACAGCTGGATTGAGTAGTAAACTTCTGTGTGACGAATAAATCCTTGCCTTTTCTTTATTACATATGTTGCATTGTTCTTTTTCTAAAATGCTTGAAGTTTGACTTAATTTCTCCAATTTGATACTAGAATTGAATGAGTAAGTAGAAACGACAAATTGAAATACCATACTTACAACTGAAAATCCTAATATCATTCCCCTATCTGCCTTATCTATCAACCTAATTTAGACTCCTCTTCTTAAAGCTTAGGAAAGCAATCTAAATAGGTTAGATGGCCCTGAGGGAAAGAGAAAATGCAGTTGCTAAAAATTTCATGACTTGTATGCAAGAAAATCTGAATTGGAGTGGGCTATACTAAAATGGAAAAAAAAAAGGTAAAGGCTGAAATTAATTGAGTGAATTGGAAGGATTAATTTCTAGGTCTACAAAGAGAGATTTAGTTTTTGTATGGATTATTCATATAGATAACACCAGCTTTTACCGGTGCCCCCCTATAATAGTAGAAAAACATCTGTCTGACCAGGTTTGCCAGTCCTCAGAGCATTTATCTTCTATGGAGTAAGCCTTGTTATGGTTATTTTCTGATGTTTGTTATCTTCATCTCATTTAGGATTATAGCGTGAGACTGTAATTTTGTAGTGGAAAGAAAGTGCAGTATTTAGTTACTTCTTCATCTCTGATGTTTGTTTTTCTGTGTTGCTGTTATTCCTCTTTCTTTAAATGCATTTTCTCAGAATGAAGAGTTAGATAAGAAGTATGCTGGACTTCTGGAAAAAAAATGGACATCTGTTATAAGATTACAAAAGAAGGTAAGTAGAGATGTATGCATATAAGTTAGCACAGAAAGCATTCAGCACTGAACACATATATGCAGTCCTGAGGCTGGAGAGGCAAGTGGTGCCTTGGGGCAGTTGGTGAGTAGGGAGATGGAATTGCTGTGTGCAGAGGGTCAGGCTGGGCTAGAACAGAGGAAAAATCAGTGCTGCCTGTTGTCTTTGGCCTTGACCCTGGAGGGAAGGAGCCATTAGCTCCAATGCATTCCAGTGGAGAATTGTGCAAGTGGAGAGTACAAAACTCTTTTTAGCCATGCTTCAATGGCTCAAGAGTGTATTAAAAGCAAAAAAACCCCTTAAAATCAGTGTGTTAACAATGAAGTCCTATCCCTTATGTAGGTTAATACAGCAAGGGTTTATTAGCCCTCCAGTGTTTCTGTTGTTGGTTAATGTGTGTGCTAGCTCCAACAGGACGCAGGATTCCTGCAGCAGTAGCATTCCTTTGTGTCAGTACAACCTTCTTTGGTAGTTTGTATGGTGTGTGAGTAAAGGGGATTTTGTAGAACTTTCTTTTCCTGTGAAATTATTTGGGAATTTGAAAAGAATAAATGATTAAGGATTAAATTATTTAGAATTAACTATAAATTATTAAAGAATAAACTATAAATTATTAATTTACATTTGATTTTTAAAACCAGTGCTACTGAATATTGGTAGTAAGTTTTAGTCCATGCAATGTTTGCTTTACTGTGAGTTTTGGAGTCAGTTATTTGGATTACTAATGCAAGAAGGTGAATTAGATCTTGTATAAAACCAGAAATGAAAGGTCTCTAAAATTCATACACTCAGGTAATGGAATTAGAATCAAAGCTGAACGAAGCTAAGGAAGAATTTACATCAGGTGGACCTCTTGGTCAGAAACGAGACCCTAAGGAGTGGATTCCACGTCCTCCAGAGAAGTATGCGTTGAGTGGGCACAGGAGTCCTGTCACTCGAGTTATTTTCCATCCAGTTTTCAGTGTTATGGTCTCGGCTTCAGAGGATGCCACAATAAAGGTATGTGTGTGCTCCAGACAACTGGCTGTGGAATAGGTGACATCAATACAGTGAAACTTGTTCACCTGCTGCGTTTATAATGCTTAAAGTTAGCTGAAAAGCAGTTTTCAAAATGCGTTAATTCAGTTAGTTTATAAGTAACAAAATGACTGTCTGTCTCTTGCTTGGTTAATTATTGAACAAGGTGCCAGACTGGCCTGCATAGTGAGGCTGGAGAATACAAAGAGTAATGGGCTGCTGCTAACAGGTTGTCTGTTCCCTTGTCAGGTGTGGGATTATGAGACAGGAGACTTTGAGCGAACCCTGAAGGGGCACACAGACTCTGTGCAAGATATTTCCTTTGACCACACTGGCAAACTCTTGGCCTCCTGTTCTGCTGATATGACCATTAAGCTATGGGATTTCCAGGGCTTTGAGTGCATCAGGACTATGCATGGTAAGGTATAAAGGGATTGATTTAGCAGTCTGTAAAGTGAAGAGATATTTTTTTTTTTAATCCAGGAAAACTGCTGATGTGGAAAGGGTTTATAGACCAGAGTATTTTCCAAAAGAAAAAGGGCAATATAATTTGATGCTTTGAGTGCTCTGTAAATAGGGCATACATGCACTGTTTATGGAATGAAATAGCATCTTGAATCTGCTGTGCATGATGGTGTGGGAAGCATCCCATAATGGTACTGAAATAAAATTTTAGCTTTAAATATTAAATGCTTGCTAGACAATAAAACTGCCTTCAAATCAGTGAGAGATTCCTTCCTTCAGCCCTTTGTGTTCCTGATGCAGGGCTACAGGAAGGGAGGAGTCAGTGCCAGAGGAGTTGTGGCTGCTGCCATGCGGGATTTGGCTGCGTGTGTTCGATCACATGGGAAAGTTCCCTTTGCACTGGGTTTGAAAGCAATAGGAAAAATGAGAAAGTACAACAACTGCAGCTGTAAGATTCTAATATTGGCAGAAAATGTTTTTTATAGTCTTATGTAAGAGCTTTTTTCTTGCTTTTGGGATCATCTTTTAGAAGTGGCGTGTAGAAATAGAGAATGTTTGAGACTTAAAAAAAATAAACACCCACCCATAGATACATGCAAGTAAACAGAAAACACCTTTAAGGATGCTCAGTGTCTGGATTCTGTGGGTTCTAAAATATGGATGATTATTTTATAAAACCTCAAGTTTACATGTAAAGATGATTCCATAGAACACACACTTCTGCTGTAGCTACTTGACCAGGATAAAGAAAAAGGCAAGTCCTGTGTGTTCTGTGAAAACTCTGCCAGTGCCACTTAATAAAGGTTTTATTTTGTTTTTAGGTCATGATCATAATGTTTCTTCGGTAGCCATCATGCCCAACGGAGATCATATAGTTTCTGCCTCAAGGGATAAAACTATCAAAATGTGGGAAGTCCAGACAGGGTAAGTGCACTTGTGAGCAAACAGCACCAGAGCAAAAAGCAAGGAGAAACCACTTTGTGTAGAACTGGGACACAGGAATCTGAATGTCAGCAGGCACTATTTAAATTAAGAAATGATGTGCCATTTAGAGTACTTCACTGGAGGATTCTGCCTCAATCATTTGGCAGAGGGATTTAGATGTTAATACTGACCAATTAAAGCTAACTGGTTTTGTCTTTCTGGAAGCTATGAGGGTAGATCTCTAGCTCATGACCAATTAGGAAAATAAATTCACTGGTTAACCATGAATTTAAAGGGAGTATCTGTTACTTTTCTGGACACAGATCAAATTTTTTTTTGTCACCTTGCTTGTTTCATTTATCAATTGTTTCTCTAATACCTAAATGGCCTGTAAATCTCTACTTGTTCCTAAAATACCTGTTTAATACAACTAGTCACGTCAACTTCTTCATTTTCCCCCAAATTTCTTGCTTTTTGCTTTAACAGGTTTTGGTAGCTATTAGCTGTCACTGCTTTCTCATGTCAGCATCCTTTCCACAAACTCGGTATGGCGTGCTCCATCATCTGCCCTGATGAACATGTGTGTGCTTAAATATTTTATCTTAACCACTGAGAGGTTAAGTGTCCTCAGATTTTCAAGGCAGGTGCAGTGGGTTATTGCGCCGGTGGTTGAGTGATGCTGTGGTTTTTTGCACAGTTACTGCGTGAAGACTTTCACGGGGCACAGAGAATGGGTGCGCATGGTGCGGCCCAACCAGGACGGCACCTTGATTGCCAGCTGCTCCAACGACCAGACGGTGCGCGTGTGGGTGGTAGCGACAAAGGAGTGCAAAGCTGAGCTCCGAGAGCACGAGCATGTGGTAGAGTGCATTTCCTGGGCTCCCGAGAGCTCCTACTCCACCATATCAGAAGCTACAGGATCAGAGGTAACATTCACGGGCTGTTACACAAGCACACGCAGGGAGAACTTTGTCCATGCTCTGTGTAGGACTGACAGCTACTGAGCTTTGGGCTCAGAGGGCCTGGCAGCTACAACAGGTTATGAGTACTTTTGTCCCAGTATCTTGGTGTGCAGCTGTGCCCTGTGTTGGCGTCCCAGGATCCAGCTTTTGTATTTAGGACTTAGCTTTGCAGTAGTGAACGTGAACTTCAGGGAGATGCTCTGTTCACAGAGGGATGAGAGTAGGACCCATCTTGTATTGCAGCAAGGAAATGTGTAAAGCAGCTTCTCTGGCAGAATGTGAAGATTATAAGGATGCTTAGCAATTGGAAGGTAGAGGGGGGAAGGAGCCAGTCAAGAATGTAGAATGAAGCTGCCTTGGGTGCAGTGTGCACCATGGAGTCAAACACCAACTGCTTTGTTTTACTGTGCAGCTACTGATGTGAGAAAACATTCCTTTACTAAAATGAATCCCAGTTTGTGTGATCAGATACCTCTTCTAGTGAGCGTCAAGAAGGGCTTGCTAAAGGCCAGAAGAAATTTCGTTCTAAGGATGTTAAAGCATAGAAGAAAGGAACTAGAAATTAATCCCAGTTTCTAGTCAAATCCCCTTACCTGGCATTGCTGTTTTGCCCTCTGCTTCCAAAGGCCATGGACAGCCCAGGGAAAAATAGCCACACTGAACACAGGGACTTGCCTATTCCCTTCAGGTTATTTCAGTCAAATTTTACTTGAGTCACTAAAAGATCCTTATAATCTTTTAATTATCAGTAATTAAAACGAAAGTCCCAGTGTCGCTTCCTGTGGCCGTGCAGGCTCTGCAGTGGTGCCTGCTGTGCCCCCTGTCGGTGGGATCGGGCACAGCCCGCAGGGGAGCGCCGGCCCTGCACATCTGGGACAGGTGGAGCTCGGCCTGTGGTCACACTGTGCGTGGACACGCACAGAAATCACTTCAGACTAGGAAGTTCTCAGAAATTCCTAACCCTGCTTCATTGCATTTTATGAAGAATGTGAGCACAAAGGTATGTGTGAATTGCATCCTCATTTGTCCTGAGATGTGGCGCTTGAGCTGTGTCTGCTGTTAACAGAGGATGTCTTGCAGTAGGCAGGTTATATATTCAAAGCCTTACTTGGCTTGTGGAATCAGCAGGGAAAACAACCATTTCTTTTAAAAGACTCTATAATTCTCTTAGCATTAGTACCGGTGCCTGTGACCCAGCTTTGTCAGTGTGGGCTTGCTTGCTGTGAACTCTTGTATGATGTGATTATGGTACTGAAAAATGTCACTGGGAAGGGATCTGATTCATTCCTTCTCTTCCTGCTTCCATCCTATGTATACCATAACTTAATCCATAATTTTCTGTAGACTAAGAAGAGTGGCAAGCCTGGGCCTTTTCTGCTGTCTGGATCCAGAGACAAGACCATTAAGATGTGGGACATTAGCACTGGCATGTGCCTTATGACACTTGTAAGTCCATTGGTATTTTTCCTGGCAGTCATAGCTGCATATGAACAACCAGTTTGAATTAAATACATTATCTTGCATGTCACGTTTTCAAGAGAAGCCAGAGTTATAGTAATGCAAATGCTGGAAATACAGTTTTAATGACTTCTGTGGTTCAGGTCTTGTTGTTACTAAGAAATACTGACTATCTCCAAAACCATGTTGTGAATGCAGTACTGTGGCGTAGGTTCTGTGATGAGTAGCTCGGTTTGCTTACATAAATGCTTGTAATGATCTGAATTTTGTCTTCTATGAAGTATGTTGCCACGTGTGGGACTTCCTGCGGGCCATAGCTTGCTGTTCCCAGCTCAGATTTTGGCTGGAAATTCCCAGCTCAGATTTTGGTGGTGCTGGGGTTAGAGAGCAGAATTGGTGCAGATCACGTGAGGACTGCGGTTTGTTTGCCTTCAAGTACAGGAACTTGCATTGTAGGGAGAACTGATAGAGGTGTAATAATAGAAACTGGAGATAAGCTGTGAGTTGTGAGAGGTTTCAGAAGCTCAGTGCTGTCCTTGTGGGGCCTGGCAGGGGTCCCTCAGTGTGCCATAGTGTGAGGTGTGGGATGCTCAGCTCTCAGCCTGCTCACTGATCTCTCCTTGTGCCCGTCAAGGTGGGCCATGATAACTGGGTACGTGGCGTCCTGTTCCATTCTGGGGGAAAGTTTATTTTGAGCTGTGCTGATGACAAGACTCTCCGTGTCTGGGACTTCAAGAACAAGCGATGCATGAAAACCCTCAACGCGCACGAACACTTTGTTACCTCGTTGGGTATGTATTGCTCCCTGCGCCAGAGCTGCTGCTTCCCCACGGGCTGCAGCTGAGCACCAGGCTGGCTTTCACTAGTGGTACCTTGTACTCTCTGTGTAGAAGAAATGGACTAGAAATTAACTCTCATTTCTAGTCAAACACCCCACCCATGTCAGTTGTAGAGTTGGAGTGTGCTGGATTTTTCCACTTCTGCTGCCAGTGTTGTGCATGGATAAGGAAGTTAAATGACAGGGAGTTCTGGAACTTGTCACCAGAGCATGCAGACACCTGGGGAGGGCTCTAGTGTCAGTGCTTGCCCAGCAAAAGGAAAAGAAGGGTGTGCACAACAGTCAGAAAAGAGTTACTTTGAATTCATGGGCATTCCTAGTTGGTTTTACTAGATCTTGGTAACAGCTTGAGTGAATTCTGCTACGAAAGTACAGCCAGGAGTTTTGGAATTTAGCCTTTGAGCCGGTAGAATTGTTTTGAAAAAGCAGTGCCATTCAGTAAGAGTAGGAAATGCTGAAGTTCTGGGTGCGTTAGTAATGTGAGCTTTTGTCTCCTGGCAGATTTCCACAAGACAGCCCCGTACGTGGTGACTGGGAGTGTAGATCAAACAGTAAAAGTGTGGGAGTGCCGCTGATGGAGTTCACAGTGACCCCTTTTCCTCTGGATGCACTCAGATACCATGGTTACCCATTGAGCTCTGTTTAAATAAATATTGTCCTTTCATGTAAATTATTCTGGATGTAGATTGAGCTTATTAAATGTTACACACAAAGTATTCATGCATGGTGAATCCAAATTGTATACTGTAAATTTACATACGTTGTCTAGAAGTACCATAGGTTTAAGAACATGGGCTGGCATTGGTCACATCAGACCTGAGAAGGCAGAAGCGGGATGATTGGAATAGGGCACTTAACTGAATAGTTGACAGTGTCGTTATGTCGGATAATTATACCTGTTTTTCTTTCTGCTGTCTGTTGGTGCCTGAATTGGTGACCTCATTTGGGAAAAGTTTTGTAGGGCTCTTTCAGAAATGTGTATCTATGTAACATCACTTAAGTGTGCTTAATAAATCTTCTCTAAGAATACTAGATAATAAGGCTGCAATTCAGAATCTTCTGAACCTTATATGTAATTAATGGAAATTAATTAAACTCTGGAATATTTGTCATGAAACATTTGCCAAATCAACAGGAAACACTTGTTTTGGCCTCCTATCACGAAAGGGTTGGTATATTTATAGAACTGACTGTAAACCTGAAATAAGACAACAAATCTTAGTCGCAGCTGATGTGATAAATGTATTTATTTTTTATTTGGTCATTCAGTGGTTAAGCTGTGCTGTAAAACTAAGTTTAAATAGTTTTTTGTTTGGTTTTTTTTTATGCTAGACGAACTTCCAGGAGGAGTTGTCCATCCCACTAGAGTTTAGTGATCCAGTTTCCAGTAGAGCTTCCTCTCCCAAATGACTGCCATGGTCCAACTTGCTGTTTGCTTTCCATGTTTGTTAGAGATGTGCAATTCCTATTACACAGCAGGATCAAAGGATACTTCCCTCATTCACTGGCAGGAAATTGGGGTATACAAAAGTTTCTTGGTTTCCTTAGTGCCTCCTTGGACAATGAGGTGATCCTCACCTTGGCAGTGCAGCTCAAATAAAAAGGTCCTGGAGTTTGCAAGTGGAGAAAAACCTTGGGCTGCAGCACTGAAATGCTTTAAAGGAAGCACTAAGTATCTTGAGAATCAGTTGACAAGGGCAGGTCAGATCCATGCAGGTTTCTAAAAGAAAGATGCCATGAAAAAAGCCCGCACCCATCTGTGGGAATGATGCTAAACATTAAAACCAAACCCAAATCCTATCAGCAAAACCAGCCCAGCTCAGTTATTAGTATTTATGTTTGGTGTACACAATTTTTAATTTGCATATCCCTGAAGTTACATATTTTGATCTGAAATGACTGAAAATATTATAAATTAATATTTTAATCAGCATTTTTGTGACAGATTCCATTGTAGATAACCAAGAATTACAATACTTACCAAACTAACCAGGTCTTTTTAAAATCAACTTAAAAATTGACAATACAATGAAGTACCAGGCTGATGTTTTAGCAGGTGAATTTGTGCTTTATTTTATTCCTTTGGTTTAATCCATGGCTTTTAAAATGTCCCTTTTAAAGCTGAGAGTCCCTGACCAGCATAGGGTGGGCTGGAGGGCAAACACACTGCACTGGCGATGGGGAAACTTCCACAGTCAGCCTAGAAGGACCTGCTGTTCTGTGGGAGGAGCTGGATTGGGGTGTGGGATCCTCTGGGCAGCAGTGGAGAAAGCAGAGTTCTGATGTGGGGGTTTTCAGAGCCAGTTTAAGATCCAGGCTAATCTCTTAAATCCAGTGGTTTCTGTCATTCTCAGTGTGTGTTGCTTCATAAGCATGCACTAATGAAGTCTGTTTTGTTTGTTAGCTGCTTGGACTGGAAAAATTTGCTGCTTTTTGTACTATTGGAGAATTCCAGATACACAAGTAGTGCATCTTAAATCCCTCCATGCATCTGCAACTGGAAAGTAATAACATCTGTTCAATTCCTGGTAGGACCTAGAAACTTATTTAAGTCTAAAGTAAACCACCCTTATGTACATAACTCAAACCTGAATGAGAAATTAAAGGTACCTGTGATGTGGAAGTTGTCTACTGCATTTTTTCCCTGTAGCAAAGAAGCATTTACCTGGACACCCAGCCCCAGTGCTGGCAGCAGCGTCACTGCTGTGTGAGACTCAACACTGCTGCTGTGCAGAGTGAGCCTTCTGGGGCAGCAGGGCATGATCTCAGGGATGGTCCCAAACGGACCAAAGCTGAAGCCCTGGCTGGAGGGGATTCACACCACAGGCATGTGAGTGAGTGGGACAGTGTGGGAGATGCTGTGGAACTGTCCCCACTTAACTGTCAGCTTGTGCTGTGCCTTTGCTGTGATCAGAACTGCAACAGTGAGGTTATTTGGTTGATAATGAACTAAATGCGTTGGAGGTTCACTGGTGCTTTGGCAGTTGCTGACTAAACCTGGCAGCACGTGCCAGGACCCAGCTCTAGCCTGTTACCAGAGCCACTGCAGATCTCTGGCTTAGCCTAGCCTGGGCCATGCCACACGGGCCAGAAAGTGCAACAATTTTTGTGATTGATATAGAAGCTGGAAGTTGATGTTGTATTCCATCTTGCACTTTAGAAGGTGAAACAACCCATCCTGCTTTTGTGTGTGGTGTGACCAATGTGTGCCCGGGGCACTGAGGAAAGGAAAACAACCCCTGGTTGGTAATGTGTGGGGATGGTGGGCATGGGTCCCTGACTCTCCTCTGCCTCTTCCTGTCCATGTGAACTGCTGGAGAAATCACTCTTAGACAGCTCCTGACTTCCCTGAGAGCTGTTTAAAAGGAAAAATACTTTGTTTTCGTAGACAGTGGTGGCTTGGTAATCCTTTAATGATTTGAATATTGCAAATGCTGAGTTGAGTGAAGGAAAAGCGCCCTTGGAGTGAGCTGTTGTGTCCAGCTGTATATAACGTCCGTGTATTAAATCAATACCGAGGGTCCTGTAGCAAGAGCACGTGCATAGAGGGGTGGGATGGACGGGGGGGAGTGGGGGGGTTGCATTGGATTTGCAAGTCACAACTGACGTTAACTGGCCTTTTTATCTTTCCACTGTGTCATGTAAGTAGCTACTTTCCTGTCCTGCCTGTCCCTCAGGCTTCCCTGAGTTCATTCTGAAGTTAGCCAAATCCTTACTCTTTAGAGTCGATCCCGACATCGACATGAAGGCAAATGTCATGTTTGTTTGAGCGCTGTTAGAGGTTGCAATTGGAGAGAACAGTTCCCAGGCTGTAGGAGTTAACTGAAGCTATTGACACAATTAAAACAAAATCGGTAAAGGAATGTATATAATACTGCTCTGTGTTTTACAGTAAGATTTGTTGCTCTCAAACTGTGTAAAACAAAATTTATTCATGTTTTCTGCATATTAAAAAAATCTTATTGTACCAATTGGTAAACTATTAAATGCATATAAAACTAGATGTGGTTTTGTTTCCTTGGATGCAAGAATTAAAACTATTTTGAAAAAAGCTATTGGTGTTTCACCTTCAGATTTTGCTCCCACCTGCTATGCCCTTGCTCTGATTTTAATTTAACTTGTGCTCACCTGAGGCTGCAGGAAGTGGTTTTGAGCTGCTGGCAGCTGGAGTAGTGAGAGGTTTTGTTGGTTTCTCTGGTACAATGAGGTGCTGCAGGAAATGCTCTGGTGGGCTAAGCTAGTCTCACAGGTAGGCAGGAGAGCCTTGTCCCTGCACCTGGCACAGGCTAGCCCTGGTTGGGTTGGGTTTTGTAGGTTTTTCCCCTTATCTTGACCCTCTGTACAGAAGCTGCCTTTTATTACTCCTCGCTTGGTGTTGGAGCTGTTGAGGGCGGTGGCCAAGTGTATCCGTGGATCCTCTAACTGCTCTTGGCTTTGAGGCAGCAGGAGCTGGGTACCTGGAAAGCTGAAAGCACTGAGTGGTACTGGCAACATCTCTTCTGCTGTTAGGGTCTTGTGCCTGTGTATGCTTTGGTTTAAGTTCTTCCTGTAGTTTGGCCCTAATTGCCTCAAGTGCTGTTTAGAGATGGGTCAGTGGGCAGAACTGGAATGAGCACATCTTCATACTGCAACAGCACGGACGTGCTTGTAAGCTTGAGGGGAGAGAATGAAAGGGCACTCCTGCCAGCTGAGGTCTATGGGCGCAGCTGGTAGGGTGGAGCTTTATGGTGAGAACAGACATGGGACAGACATTTGGAGGAGACCCACTTGCATTTGGGGAAAAAATCTTGAGTGTGAGCTCTGCCAGAGCCAATGCGCGCATGGGCTATCCCATATGGGGTGACAGGGTGGCACAGAGGTGGTTTTTGGGGTGAAAGGAAAGCTTTGTATGTCCACAAGCAGCGAGTTTCTCACAGGTAAGGCAAGTTCAGGTGAGTTGCGAATAACAGTATGGGCAGTTAAATTTCATTTCCTCCCTTAGCTTGGTGAGTTGTTGCTCGTGCAGCAAGTGCTGTGCTGACAGCAACTCTGCAGGTGTGAGATTGGTTTGGACCAGCTGTTTTCAGTCCAAATACAGCACTGACGGGCACTGAAACATTTTTCAGTGGAGGGGTTGATTACCTGCCTGCCTCCCACCCAGCTGGGTCCTAGGGCCCATCTGAGTAAGTTTTTACACTTCTAAGAACTTGTGAACGAAGTAATGAGAATCCCCCAAAACCCAAAACAGGTAGTGAAGTTCAGACAGATATTGCTAAATGCAGCTATTTACCAGCCTGCGCTGCCCTTGGAGCTGCTTAGCTGTGGAGTGTCAGTAGCCAGGACTTGAGTCCTTCAGCCTTATTTCACATGGGTACATAATCCCCAAAGCTGTGTCCCTGCTCCCACATCTCTAGGATGAGAGGGCAAAGTGACTCCTCTTCTGGAGCACAAATGGATTCTGACAGCAGAGGCTGTGGGTCCTGCTCCCTCTGGGCTGGAGTTGTTACTCTGGTACTGATTTACAGGTTTTAAAGCCTCCAGGTCAGCTGGTCCTGTTCTCTCCCCTAGCTCCTGCTCAAAGAATAGGAGTGGTGGCTCCAGTGCTGGCACCCAACAGTAAAGAAACCAAAAAAAATACCTGCAAGAGTTTAAAAAGCTTTTAATGGACTGTAAGACACTAGTAAAAGAAAAATCTTGTAGGAAAGATGCACTGTAGTAATTTATTGATTGCTTTCCAGGAAATTCAGAATTTTTCTAATAGGAGCAAATTCATTTGCAGTGAAGACTGTTTTGTTGCCTCCACCTCAGAGGCTGCTCCCTCCTTCCCCCCTCACCCAGCCCCGAGTTACAAATACCTGTAGGGTCAGACAGGAAACCGAGGGTACAGAGCACAGGGACAGCAGTTGGCTCCAAGGGTCAGTAAAAGAAGCAGTGCGGATTAGCAGGGGCACGGTCCAGGACAGACAACGCGAGGGAGGGAGAGGCTGGGCGCCAGCAGCACTGGCTGCAGCCAGCCCGCCGTTCTACAGCTTGATCTGCTCAGAAAACAGGACATTCAACTCTGTCGGCATCCCAGGGCCTGCAGCAGCCACATCTTACCTGCTTGAGGACAGTGACAACCCCACAGGATGTGCGTGGGAGGGGACTGGAGGATTCTTTAGTGGCACTTGCCATTCAGTACAGTCCATTGCCAGCAATGGCAGCTCCCAGCATCAGTCCCAAAACCAGTGAGCAAAACCACCAGACAAAGGTATTTGCCAGAGGTTTCAGTGCTGGAGGAACTTCTGTTTTTATTTAAACCCCTTCCCCAAAACCTGGTACGTTCTGGTTGTGATTCCATCAGGTTCAGGGCCCTCAGCTCTATGTCAACAGCTGCTGTTGCAAATGACACCAGGTCTCCATTTCTAAATTTTCCTCCCCTTTCCCCGCCCTTAAATAGGGCTGTGATTCCCTCCTCACTCCCCTCAGCTCAGACCTCATTTACTGCATTCCCACCTCTCCGAGGCACTGGGGTTTCCACTGCAATGGAAGTTTGTGCGCTTTTCTAAAAGATCAAGCCCTCACTCTTTGGATACAGTATCCCAAGTTACTCAGCTGCAAGCAGAGCAGAGGTGGAACAGTGAATATCATATATATATATATATCTATATATATCTATGTATCTATATCTTTACCTTGAAAATTAGAATGTGAATGTTACAAAACCCCACTGAATTGCCAAACTGCCAACCAAACATAGAAAAAAATGGTTAAAGGAATCCCATGGCTATATCCTGATGTAGAAAATGCTGTACATCCCCCATTTCCATATGTCACAAGCTTCAGACATCTCAGTGACACAAATATGGCTGTTCTTAGCACAATCTTGAATAGTGACTGGGGGGAAATCAATCTTTTGGCTTGGACTCCACGTTTTAAAAGAACGCGGAGCAGTGATGGGGCTGGTTCTTTACTGGTTTAGCAAAGCAGTGTCCTTTGTCAACATAAAAATGACCTGAGAAATGTTACATTCCTCCAGACAGTTCATTTGGAATTCATATGTACAAAGTAGAAATAATTGCTGCGCACACACACGACACGGACACACACATGGCAGGAGGGCCCCGCACACCAGGACGGGTCTGTGCTGCCTCCAGCCACTTCCCCTCGCGTGGCAGACACAAGCTTGGGCAGACAGATTACATTGCTCAGATTAGTTCTTTGCATTGTGTATTAATTGTACCAGTGCAATAACATTGTCAAAAAGGAGGAGCTGTTCCAAGGGCAGCTAAGGCCCTGGGCCAGATTCAGAAAAGGGTGGTTTAAACTTTTTTTTTTTTTTAAAACGAGGTACACGTTAAGCAGAGCTCTGTGTTAAGGGGATGGCAGTGGGAGGCATGCTTGGCTCAGCCTCTTTCTGCTCCACAGCTTTGTCCTCTGCTTCCAGCTGTTCCCCACTTTTCATACTTTCTTGGAGCTGCTGGCGTCGCTGCACCTCGGCTTTAAGGTTCTCCAAGTCTTTTTGGCTGAAAGGGAAAGTAGCAAGTGGAGCAGACATTAGACTGGCCATGGGAATGGTGAAGCACCAGGACAAGGTCATGTTCAGCGGGGGGAACACTCCTTGCACCTCCCTCCCCCACAGCTCAGCCATGCCTGGGCATAGCCAGGGCCCAGTTTGCTGGCTGGGTTTGAAAAAAGAGGCACAAGGGTCTGCTCCCTCAGTGGGGCTGGGGCAGAGCAGGGGGTTCATCTCCCTGAGGGCCAGGCAGCCTCCATCTGCTGATGCTGCACTTTTACCACCAGTGATTATTTACAGCCTTATAACAACAGTCTTGGCTCAGGTGATCTATTTCTACCATCATCCCATCAAATTTTCAACTAGCAGTATAAAAGACTATTCCTAATAATTAAAAAAATAATCTAAGAGTCGTGCTGTTTACAGTGATCTTGATGATGCTGATCAAGACCTGAATTGGGATCTTGGCTAAAACAAACCCTGGGGAGCTGCTCTTTTGCAGACTAAGACAATACAGACTTGATTTCTAAAGTCATAACCCAGAAGAATCACTGTACCTTAGTGGAATGAAGAGAATTCCATTGATAATGTTCAGCTGCTCCAGGACACTGGCCATACTGGGAGCTGTGAACTATATCACAAGGGAAAAGAAGTTTTAGAAGTCAGAACCTAGAGAGGACTCCAAACTGCTAAGCACATCCCCTTACCAAAGGTTGAGAAAATGGCATAATTTACATTATCTACCTCTGTATATCCATAAGCTGGAAAGCACCATCTAGAGCTTCCCACCAGTCCCTGTGGGACATCCTGCTGAACCCTGCAGGACTTCAGTTAAATACATCATGGTGCCAGTTCCAAAATGTGTTGTTTTGACCCTCTTTCAAGTATTTTAACAAGGGTAAACCCTTTAGTGCTGTTTTTATGGGTTTGAGCTTCTTCACTGGCCTCAAGTCCCTGGTCTTTTATTTGATTCAAGGTCCTTGTGCTCCTTTCATTGCCATGAACTCCTCAAGTCTGTTACCAGTTCTCCACAGGGAGAACACCCACACACAGAGCACAGTCCCATTCTGTCCTCCTTGCAGCTGGAACCCTCTTTCCCAATCTGCTAGGGTACAGCCTGGCAGGGAGAGGGCCCATGGCTCAGGCTGGGTACTCTGCCAGGTGTGGAGGCAGGCAGGAGCAGCTGGGTTTGGCCCAGGAGAGCCAGTCATTGCTGCTCCATGTAAGGTAAGACACCCCCTCTGTGCTCTCTGCCCAGCCTCCCCAACCACAACAACCCTGGAAGGAGAACAAAGCATCTGGCAAAAGATGACAGCATTTTTGAGGATGAGAAAACTGAAGTACTTCTGGGTTGAGCAACCTGCTGCCTGGCAGTGAGTCAGCAGCAGGGCAGGGTCATGTGCAGATGTGCCAAGCTCTCAGGCCAGGAGCTGTCCCTATACCCTGCTGCTTCCCCAGGCACCCTGCAACGCTGCAATCCAGCCACACAGATGACACCACACTGTGTCAAGAGCCATTGCCTCAGCAAGGGCTTCTGCCTGGGAGGGGTCTGGCCTGGGAAGGGACAGCTGCTACTCCCTCCTGACAGCCCATGCCCCTCAGGAGCAGCTGGACACAACTTGCTGCTGGCACAGCATGATCCCAGTGCTCCAGGTTACCTTCAGTGGCATGATGTTGGCATTGGAGCCGTTCTTGTAGATCTCGTTCATTGTGCGCTGCAAAGCGACTGCTTGCTGCGTCAGGTATTTCAAGTACTCGGAGCTCTCTTTGGTCTTTTCATGGTGTTCACCGAGCTGATGGGAAATAGGAAAGAAAAAGGTTCAACATCACAAGTGAAAGCAGGACCCTACCCAGGGAACACACCTGGGTGCTGCCAGCTCAGCATCCTACAGGAAATGAGCGAAGTGGATGTTAACTGTATTGGCATTCGGAAACCAGTAAAACAGTTCCTCTGGGAGCCTTCTTATCAACAATTCACATTTTCATCAAGTGGGAGCATGTTTGCTGGGTAAGCAGTATTCCCTGCACTGGACTCTTAACAGGAGTAGCAGCATCCCAGTATCCCCCCACCTGGACCAGTATTCCAGCATTCCCCACATTGGGCTGTGCCCTCAGCCAGCTCAGCTGAGTCACCGCGTGCAGCTGCAGACGTGCTCAGACAGCCCTGGGCTGAGGCAGGAGTTTCACTGAGCAGCAGCCGGGCTGAGAGCTCACTACCAAACCAGTTTACAGTTTGAAGACTAGTGGCACAAAACATGGGAAGAGATCACTTTTTTCCAAGTCCAACCCGAACGTGGGATCGTGCCATGACAGAAGTGCTTGTCCAGCCATGGGTACAGCACAAACACATTTGCAGGAAGCTGAGCAATGACTCCTGGCATAACAGTGGGCAGTTACTACACAGGGCAGCAATTTTGCACTGGCCCTACAAGGACTCCCTGGCATCTGCTCAGAACTGTTTGTAGGAAAGGCCTTCCCAAAGCCCGAGCTGGGCACTGGTTTGCAATGGAACTGCTCAGTTCTGGCCCTGCAATGACAGCTCACAAGTGCACAGTGGGGCCACTCATCACCTGATTCTTGTAGATGGTGTAGCCTTCCTTCTCATGCTGCAGAGCTGACCTGAATTCTGCTTTGCTCTCGTACACTCGGGCAACCAAGTGGTGGCTGAGGGAAGGAAAACAGTTGAATCACTTCTCTGAAGAAGAAACATTTGTGTGCTGCTGTGAGCATGACTGAGCCATCACAGTGTCTGGGCTGAAAGTCTTAACACGAGTGTGAAAGACTGAATGCAGCACCCTTGGAGTTACTTCTTCCCAGCCCAACTGACGACTCAAATACTACACTCATTAGGTTGGATTTTAGTTGGAATGCTGAGAAGTGACCTACAGAGGTAAAGATTGAGCTGGGCATCTTTTGTCCTGCATCCAGGAGAGCTGAAGGCCACAGCAGTGAACCAAAGGGAGAGGCACATCCATGGGAATACCTTGGGGCTGGATTTACTAACTGGAGAGGAAGGCTCCTAAGCCCTCAGGCCTGAGTCCCCTGGGCTCTTGCCAGCTGGGAGAGCTGGACTGTTGGCCTCGGTGCTTCTGGAATGAAAAAGAAATTGCTGGGTTTGGCAGTGTTTCTCTGTGGGAGGTGATGAGTGTCTCCAAGCATCCCAGTCCTACTGAGGGACAGCTGAACTCTCTGGAGCCTGAACATTCATCAGCCACTGGAAAACAAGGCAGGCTCTTGCAGGTGTTTAATCAGGTTGATTTGCAGCCTGATGGAGAACAGATGGCTGCCATGTGACAGCAAGAACTGGGAGTCGGCCATGTCTGCCTGACAAAGCCAGTTCTGCACTGAAGGACAGAGGGCATCCAGCAGTGCAGCAGTGGGCACTGGGAGCAGATCCTACAGGTGTTACCAGTCCCAGTTCCCTTGGGAACACACAGAAGCTACTCAGGGCTTTTATTCAAATACAGGACTTTATGGCAAAGGACAAAAGCACATTAAGTTATTCTCAAAGATCCTTCCCTGAGGGCTGGAACAAGTAAACATGAGCATTTAACACACTGTCCCTGTCTCCCAGTTTAATTCCCTTACAGGCTTTCCAACCTTTGCTCCTCATATACATTTTTCTACTGAGACTCCACAGGGACCAGGGTCATCTTGACAGATTTTTTGAGCAAACTAGCATCACAGCAGATCCCAGAATTAACCTTTAGAACAACAGTTCTCCATCCTTTGAAATAACAAACTTGGGTACTGCCCCATGTCCTTGGCTCTGGGACAGGACTGAATATCCAGCTCTCAAGCCCCAACGCTCCCACGCGAGCGCTGGGTGACTGTGCTTACTCTGACAGCAGTGACCCAGCCCAGCACCCCACCCTGCCTCACCTCAGTGCAACCTTCAGAGACTTGGAGCCGTGATACTTGGAGCTGATGGCCAACGCATTCTCCAGGAACCGGAGGGACAGGTCATACTCCATGACCCCATGGAGCACCAGGCCAATGTTGTTCTGTACAGAGAAGCCAAGCAGGCATTGGGAAAGACACACTGACACTACAGCTCCTGCTCTATGAGCAGTGGGACCCCACAGGTGTGTCACTGCCAGAAGAGCTGCAGGCCCTGGCCATGTCCCTGCAGCAGTAACACATGACAGGGGCCATCATCCCCCATGGGAGCTTGGCCCAAACAATCCAGGCACAAGGGAGGTAACAAACTCTGTATTATGTTCTTGTTATGTTCTGGCATAAACTGGAAAGGAGTTTCCCTAAGGATTACAAGTGCTCAAACCCCATCTGCAGAATCCCTGTGCAGACCTCAGCACAGAGGCTGACCCTTCCCAGTTAAAGGGGTCAAACTCCTGCTTTCCTTCAACTGACCAACAGTAATAGCACCAACCAGTAACAACCCAGGGAGTAAAGCACTGCCTAAATGTTTGTTTTTAACAGCCATCGTGTGTGCATCTTAAAGGCCAAGAGGTTTCTCAGAGACTGGGATGCTGAAGACTCTTAAATAACTTACATCCAAGAGTGCCATTTCTGGGTGATCCTCCCCAAATACCAACAGCATGAGGTAGCGTGCACGGTACAGCAGGTTCAGTGCTGTCGAGAGTTGGCTGTTTGCAAAGCAGTAGAGAGCCAGGTGCATCTAGGACAAGAGAAGGGACCCAGCATGAACGTAAAGGAAACTAATCTCTCCTGTCCACTCCTTTCCTCAGCTGCACATGAATAAAAAGTCCTCCTCACTGGTTAAAGGAGGACTCCAGCCACTGAAAAGTCCAGTCTGCTGGCTGATGCACAGCCCCACTGAAGTGTCCCTGAGGACACAGCACTGAGGAAGCTGTCTGTTTTATTTCAGTTTCCCTTAACACCCCTTGTGGAATATTTCCAACCTGACTTACATATGTATAATTTTCTGACTGTGTTTTGGGGGGGATTCGTTCCTCTTTTGGTTTTTGACATAAGCCTAGGGCCAAAGCCCAGAGAATTAATACATCTAAATAAAGAAGCAGCAGACAAACACTAGAAACCGAGGTTGAGCAGGACAAATAATGAATACGCAGGACACACTCAGCTGTTCACTTTGCAGGATCATAAGAGGTGATGGAGAATTCTAGAAAGCTGCAGAAGGGAGGAAAATGCAACTGTCTTCCAGCTGCAGACATGAACTAAAGGCTCCCAGACTGCAGCCAGACCCCTGAGGTGCTGCTGCTCCCCCAGCTCCCCATACTCACATATTCTTGGATGGTGTTGGGGTGTTCGATGCCCAGGACCCTCTCACTCATTAGCACCGCTTTCTGCTGATTGCTTAAGGCCTGAAGAGAACAGAACAGAACCCAGGGCAAGTCACACCATGCTGTGAGCTTGAGCAAGCATGGGGAAGGAATGAGAGCACTGAGGGAGATCCCCTCAGAACCCCTGCTTACCTCTGAGTAATCTCCCATGATATAATTGAGCCGAGCCAGCAGCCTCAGGCAGGCACAGATTTCTACATGCATAGCACCATACACATTGTTGAAGAGGTTTAAGGCTTCATTGATGAGCTCGCAGCCCTCCTTCAAGAAACCTGAAAAGAAGGTATATCCATATATATGTGTAAAATAACCCCTAACACTGCTGGACACAAGCAGTGAGACCTGCAGTGGGATACACAGACACAGGTCACTGCCCTGACCCATCCTTGCTCGTTGCCAGTGGCTTTACATCAGGAATGTTCCACATGGTCTAGGACATCAGGATTCTCTACCAAACCACGGTTGGCAGGGGTGTCCTGATGGCCATGCCCCACACCCTGCTCTTCCCATTGTCAGTGATCATCCTGAGAGGCACAGGCACATGGGGTCTGTACCTTGCTGAACTTTTGCTTGCCCGCTCTGGAAGAAGTGGAAAGCATCGGAGGCTTTGGGGTTTACATGCTTCACTACAGGGAAGATGTTAAGAATATCCTCTTCTGTGAAAGTGGGCTTGTGCCTGTTGTCAAAGTTGTACTCCTTCAGCAGGATCTGGAGGGACCAAAAAGAGTGGAGGGCACAGTTACCACTTCCATAGGCACTTTGCAAGAAAAGGGGAAAAATCCTAAATGTGGATTCACAGTCAAAAACATCTCCTGTACCATGACCTGGGACAGAACTCTCCAAGGTGGCCAGATGCAGGTGTGAACCACGTGTACATGGCAAAATAGCACTGTGGTGACAACACTGCACCTGTGACAGGAGAGCTCATGCAGCTGTTGTCCCACAGCCCACAGAGGAGTGAGAAGGCAGTGCAACTGTACTGAGGCTAGCTGTTCTTCCAAGGGACATGCCAGCAAGTTTACCCTATGAGGGAACTGGATTAGAAATCTCTTTCTCAGAGCTGGGACCTGTATTCCAACATGAACACCACAAAGACCTTTTGGGACTCATGCTGTGCCTGCAAAACACATTGGACTTACTCTTTATGTTCCTCAGTACAGAACACAATAGCAGGGAGGGAGGATGTGGATCTTACCTGGACTCCAGTTTTGAGGGAGATTTCACGGAGCAGGGTGATTTTCTGTAGATTATACACTTCAGCTGCTTGGTCAGCATTCTCACTGCAGAAAGTACACACAAGCTTCAGCTCTCAGGGGAGTTTCTTCTCAAGGACATTGCTCCACTGTGTGGATCTGAGGCACGGGTCCCTGTACAACCAGGTGCTAACTCAAACCAAAGACTTAACACTGCAAAGTTTGCCCATGGTCTGTGAAAGCCTGCAGAGCACAGCAGTGCTTTTACACAAATCCTACATGTGTTCCCAAAGCTCACTGCAGCTTTTGGGCTGAGTCCTTTCAGCTCTTGGTGAGGAGCGAGCAGCCTCTGACACAAGGGGATGATCACTGTCCAACCACCAGAAGCTGGTTTATCCAACTAGTCACGGCTTTTCTCTTGGGCCACTTCATTGGTGCTTCCAGTTTAGTGCTCACAGTGTGCCCCATCTCTGCTCATGTACAGGAGCAGCTGCCATTTTTTTGGAACAGAAGCTCCCTTCAGCCTAAATTATTGTTGATAGACAAGTATCTTCTGACTATACTACTTCTACTTCTCACCTTCTGATCCCCTCTGTACCCTTAGGAAAGGTTTCCCTTCCTCCTCTGCTTTTCATGGCTGCCTTTTTGTCATAGGTTTAATCTAATTCAAAATTTCATTTCCCTCTTCCTACTCTGTGCCCAATTTCTTTCCATTAAAGAGCTGTGTAAGTCCCTCAAGGGTACAGATTTTATTCAAACAGAAAACAAATAAAAAAGGGAGGACCTGTTAAAGAACAAGAGCTACCGAAATTTGGTGAATCCAGGGATGACAAGCCAGGGTCACCTGCTCCACTCACCATTCAAGACTGAAATCAAAATAGTTCTTTGCTTCTGAACAAATATTCTTCCATAGCTCCTGAGGGGTCATGCTGGCCCACGCAGTGTTATCAGCATTTCCAAGGTTCCTGTTTTTCCTTTTCTTATTCTTCTTCTTGGAGACCAGCTCATCAGCCGGAAGATGGGCAATGGGATTTGGGAAGGAGCTCAGAAAACAATTGAGGAAGTGGCTGATTGCAGCAGATAAACCTGACAGCTCCACACCCTACAGTGAGACACCAGAGTCAGTCCATGAGAGGGACAGGAAGGCAGTACTCCCAAGTGGAATGAGCACAGGTAGAGTGATGTCGATGAAGGATTAAGTATATGCCTACGCACAGAAATGTGTGGTTACATTTCAGGCTGCTACCTGGGACAGAGAAAGCAAAGACTTTGGCACTGGAACCAAGCCAGATGTCTTGCTAGGCTGTGTGTGAACAGGTACAAAGATATGTAGTGTTGAGCCAATTAAAAACACTTAGAAGGGCAAAAGCAACACTGTTTAAGAGGAAAAGGTATTACAAGGAAAACAAGCTGCGATTTCAGTTTTAAGAGCCTCCAACATAATAAGTGAGGAAAAGCATGAATGATTGCTCTCCAAGAAAGCTTTCTTTAAGTGGGAACTTGTTTTCCCTTACATACAGGCCTGTGCCTATTTCAGTGCTAATGAGCTTGTAGTTCTCATTGCCACGCAACTCCCAGGAACTGCCTAATGAGAGGAGAACCCCAAACACCTTTGTTTGTGGAAAAAAGTCATTAGGGAGGACATGTGAGGCAAGAGGTCAGATTGCAGGTCATACCTGGAGGTACGTCTTGAAGATGTGTTTGGCTGATCGAGTGATCAATTCGCTGATTCCAATTTTCTGCCCAGAGGAATAAAGAACAGACTGAGTCCCTTGGCAAGAAAATGGAAAAATACCATTTTCCACTGGAAAAATTTCCTGGCCTTTTGAAATGGTGTTTTAGCAAGACTTGCAGAAAATACACTATTCTCCCTGCAGCACAGAACTGCAAAAGCATTTGACAGCCCTCCTGGAGCCAGTGAGGAGACCCTGGCACTTCTGTGCCTGGTGCCCACAAGCCATGGGTGCAGCTGCAGCAGTGCTTCAGGGACTGCCACAGCCCAGCCCCTGCCTGCTCCTGGGCAGCTACACTCACAACACTTCAGTCTGATCCAAAGCCCAGATGTGTCTTAGAGGCTTAAAAAATGCATAGCTGAAAATCCAACTGTGTTACTCACTATTACATTTGGGAATCCCTGAAGCAATGCTTTAGCCCAAAAGATACTCAAGTTCCTACCATTATGAAAGCCATTAAGGATTTGGAAAAAAAAACTCCCCAGCCACCACTTAGAGGTCCTCCTCCCTCCTCCCTATTTTTGAAGCTGTTTATTTTTACACAGAGGGAACAACTGGCCAAGTGGGAATCTCCTTGGGACAAACAGTGCCAGAGTGATTTGAACAGCCTGATGTCAAGCCTGACACTTACGAAGATGTGATCCAGCTGTGCACGGCCAGGGGTCTTGGTGATGAAGTTGATCACTTTGCCCAGGTAACGCATGTTGATACCCCTCTGGTGCATGGCCTCAGCCAAGGTTGCCCCATCCATTGGGAGCACCGTGTGATCCAGGCAGTCCTTGACCTGCAGGGTATGTACAGACTTTGGTTACTAAGGACAAACATGAAGGAAAGAACTTCCACTTTAGAAAAAAATTTTAAAAAACCACACCAGGAGGCAGGACAGGTGTTCCCCAATGCCACTGCAGACACCTCATTACTTGGGGCTGAGGGTCATACTGGAAGCAGGCACTCACGGCAAACAAGACTCTTTTGGTGGTTAACACCTGCTGTAACACTAGGGACCACCATGGTAACACAGGCAGGGGGGACACCTGCAGTAGCCAGCCCAGTCTGGGCCAGGTCCTTGCTACTGCGACCAGTTTCACTCCTCCATCTGAGCAGGGAAGGAGCAGCACTTCACTTTCTCAGAGGCAAACGCAAAACAACTCCTGCTAGTGCAAGTGGCAGGCTGATCCTTTTTAAGGGCCTCACAGTCACTAATTGCCATTTCCAATTAAAAGAGACGTGCAGCTGTGCACACATAACTGATAAGGACAAATGGCACTTGCATGTTGTGTTGTGGTGCTGATAAACATTAGTTTAATTTACATCATGGAGTAACACCAGCTCCTCTCTGATATGCACAGGACTACCTGCTACAGCAGCTGGCCTGCAACCTGCTCTCACACAGGCCTGTGCAATGTTTTAGGTTTATATACTGGAGCATCACGTACCTTGTAATACATAATCACCAAGCCATTTTCTGATTCACTCCCCTCCTTTTTTGTTTAAAGACTGAATAGCTGGTTCCAAAGGTTGTGCTGGCTACAGAATTAGTGGATTTAGAGTTCAGAAGAAACTTTCCAACAATGAAAACCCTCTCCTACACAAGACCAACAACTCTTGGACCTCTTGGAGTAGAGCTCCTGAGTTCTGCACTGCCAGGTACAGTGACTGCTCTGACAGTGGCATTAGCCATCAATTCAGCAAGTGTCCCAGGAAGGGAGAAACTGGGATTTCTTATCTGGCCAGATGCATGGGTAACATCCAAAATGCTTAAGACTTACAGAAGGAGTATTTAATTAGTGCTATTAGTAAAAACAATTTCCCAGTTCACTTCAAATTATTAGTCACCAACTGAGTCACAGCCAGGGTCAGCTAACACAATAAGCTGTGAAGGATGCCCCAGGCTAGGGAGGATGGCTTATGTGGTCTCTATTGTCCCAAACTCTTAGCAATAGCTTTAATTACCAGTGCTGCAAATTTTTTGTTGGATTGAGGTGATAAAATTGTGCCATGATGTTAAGATGGGAAATGGAAAACCCCTCATGCCTTCTGTGCAATGCTCATGCTGTTCCCTGTGGTCCCCCTACAGTGCCAGAGCCTGCAGCTGCTCAGGTGAAGCTGGTGTCCCAGAGGTCACCAGTGCCACTGCTTGCTCAGAGCAGCCAAGC
Source organism: Anthoscopus minutus (assembly GCA_013399455.1). NCBI lineage: Eukaryota > Metazoa > Chordata > Aves > Passeriformes > Paridae > Anthoscopus > Anthoscopus minutus. The sequence continues at coordinate 323,785 of VWYI01004135.1, read as the reverse complement.
CCTGAGGGCAGCATCACTGCTAACCCCACATTCCTTACCAAGCCTGGGATCTGGCAGGATAGCAGGAATGCAGCAGCATCCTTCAGCAGCTGCTTCTGATCCTGCACCTCCTCTCTGCTCGATTCAGGGAAGCGAACACCTGGGAAAGAAGAGAAAAAACATCAACCACAGCAACTCACAGAAACAAGTCCTCTACACAAAATACATAGTAAGAGCAGGTAAAAAGAGTAATTGTCTCCCGGGAATTAAAGATGCTTCAAAAACTTATGACAAACTACACGTTTTGATGGGAAGAGCATTGGCTGCTGTATTCAGGCAGTGGCTGGGCTGTTCAAATCAATGGTTTGGTCATTCCCCTGCAATGTGCCTGCACACTGCCCTAGTATTCACCCCCAGAAACACCCTGGGAGCTTATTCTCAATTTCCCAATAAAAAATACTGCTCCAAGTAATGGAAATTCATGTGTGATGCCTGTTCCTGATGTGTAAACGTGAAAGGGCACTGGGACTGCTCATTGAAATGTTACTAAAACAAATCCAGCCCTTCACTGAGGTCCTGACATCAGCTGTTCAATTACAAGTGCTATTTTTTGTGTAAATTACTATATGAGGATCAAATTAGGTTTTTTCCTTCCCTCTGCTTCTTTCACGTGGTCTCATGGCTGGGATGCTGGAGAATCACAGGAGGATTCCTGGCAGCAACCCGCAGCCCTCCCACAAGTGCGTGGTGGGAGATGCTCCCGGCCTGCATTTGGCAGCTCCAGCACTGCAATCATTGCTGCTTCTTCTCTTCTGCACTCTGTGCTTCACAGACAGCCCTGAACCCTGCCCAGCCAAACAAAAGCCACCAACAGCCCTGGCTGCAGAACAGTTTTTGTCTGCAGCCGGCTGGACACAGCCACCCTGTGAAGGGCTGGTCCAAGCTCTGGGTACACGTACCTGGTGAGAAAATATCTGGGTTAAACCGAATATCAAATGATGTGTCACTAATGGAGCCTACAGCCTTGCAAGCATTTCGAATCACTTCTCTGCTTTTGGGATCCACTGGAGCAGGAAGAAAAACAGAATATAAATGAATGTGTAGTTTAGGAAATGACAGACCTAGCTATTTTAAATTAAGTCCCAGCAATGATGGGACATTCTGAAGAATGTCCATTACAAAAACTATCAGTTGTAAAGGAGAATGGCTGCAAAGTCTGAATAAGAGCACATAAGATGACCCAAAACCCCCACCTCCAAGCACAGGCATTCAGAAATCCAAGCCTGGGGTTCCCAAAGGTGCCTGTGCACTGCTGGCCTCCTGCCTGGCCCCAGCACTCCCCTGCACTACACATGCCAGCCAGGCTTGCTCTTGCTCCCAGGGAAGAGCTGAGGGGCTGGTGGCCTTGCTGTATTCCGACAGCTCACTCACCCTGCCCCAGGGGTGAGTCATTCATCAGGGTGTGAGGAGCTCTAACAAAGAGGCCAGCACTGTCAGGCAGCCAGTGCTTGTCCTGTTTAAGCATCATCAATCACCCCCACCACCCCCAGCCTGGCGCTGCCCCAGCAGTGACAGCCCACCAGGCCTGCTGGAAGCTGGTGCTGAGGAGTAAATACCTGTTCCATCATCAGATGCAATGGTCTCAGCGAGCTCCTTCACCTGATCAAGTCCAGTCACGCTATCATCTATTTTGCCATCCTCTGACTCAGGCCTCTCGCTGTCTGTGGCGCCGTTCTCTGCAGAGGCACCATTCTCCAGCGCAGCTGAGCTCTCCTGCTTGTTGGCTTTCTGCTGCATCAGCTGCAGCGCAGCCAGCTTCATGAATAAGAGATACCTGCAGAAAAGGGAAAGGGCAATTCAGCACAGCAGAACCCCAGAGCACCACACGTCTGGAACATGTCCCACTCTCTGAGTTCTCCTGACTCATCAGCACCAAGTGACCCAAACATCCCACCACAAACACACCTACAGCAGTGCCCACGGGATTTTTTCCAGCCCCTAAAAACAAAAGTAACATATAGGACACTGGGGAAACCTTAAAAAGAAGCATAAATCCTTTCCATTCCCTAGCCATCAAGTGGAAAGATACCTGCAGGGGAAGAACTTCTAAATGTCTGGACAGGAATCAAATCAACGGTAGCAGATCTGGAGACTAAAACATAAACCATCTCGTTCCCTGGCTCCCCATCCAAATCCCTACTGTTCTCACCTCTTGTTAATTAAGTTCCTATAACTGCATTTATACAGCCAAGCAATGGCACATTTAGCTGCTGAGTTCTGGGAGCTCTGCTGGGATGTTCCCAGGACAGTGCAGCAAGGTCCTGACTTGAACTACGACCAGCTGCAGGTGGAGGAAAGGGGGAGCTCTGCTCACCTGTGTTCTACAAAGGCATCAACAAGCTCTTGCCGGAGACAGCAAAGCTTGTGTCTGTGCTGCTTGGGGAACCCCATTTTCTTACATTCCTCTGGCATCTCCTCCCCTTCAACAGGCAGGAAGTTTAGATCTGGAGGGAAAGTGCGTAGCAGGTCCAGGATGTAGTGACGCCCATCATTGCCAATAATGCCTTTGCACTCTACTGAGGAGCACAGCTCCACCTCCTCATTCTTGTCATTGAGAACTTTGTGCTTCTGGATCTTCAGCGGCCTGCTGGTCTTCTCCAGCAGCTCCAGGTACTTGGGGTGTGACACAACTGTCTTGCCAAAGTCTATTGACCCATAGATGACACTCTGTTCCTGCTCCCGCTCCAAGATACCAGGAATAATAGACTGAGCTGTCACTCTGTAACCTCTGTAATCCACCACGACCGTCCCCAGCGTGTACAGCCCTTCCACATCCACAGCGTTGTAGGTCCGCACACCATTGAGATCATTGGTAGGAGCTACGTAAGCAGCAACGTCTCCACCAAAGTCCTTGTAGTGGTCACGGACGTCAAAGCCCAGGCTGAAGAAAATGTTGTTCCAGATGAACATCTGCATCTTGGTCTCCTCGCTGGGGTTGATGGCCATGACATTGCCATCGATGACAGCCATAGCACCTCGTGTTGCTGCTGCAGTGAAGTCACTGTGAACCTGGAGGCACGTGGAGAGAAAGTGGGTTCAGGATGGGTCCCCACACTTCCAGCACCCTGCTTTCAAAGCTCCCTGCAAACTTTTCTGTTGTTCCTCTCCTCCCAATAGCCTTCCAGCAGGCAGACAGGTCTGCTGGCTTTTATTGCTGTGAGCCTGGCTAGTGGCTTCAACACTAGCCCCAGGAGCCAGAACACAGGCAGCAGAGGCTGCGTGAGGAGCTCCCTGCATATCCCAAAGTTACCTTGAAAATGGCTCGTTCTCGCAGCAGCCTCTCAGGCAGGTTCTTGCGTGGCAGCTCCCGTGTGGTCTGCAGCTCCTCATTCCAGTCTCTGGTCTGAAAGAGGGAGGGAAAGCCTTGTGGGATGCAATGCATTGTGTGGGAAGGGGCTGGCAAGGCAGCATTCCTGCTTCACAAGGCATTTTGGGAGAGAAGGGAGAGGCAGGGGCAAGAATTCAGGCTGCTGTGGAGCTCAGAAGTGACTTTGCAGTAGGAACGAACACACCTTGAGAGTGGACTTTATTCAACAGCAGTTTGGGACAGATCTTGCATGAACCCAGCCAGTGTGGGGCAGTGCCATTGAAGGAGCAGCACAGCACAGGTGTCATTAGCCAGTGCGGTGGTCACACTGCAGGCACGTGCTGCCCATGGCCAGCCATCACTGCCCTGCACCATACTGTGCTAGAGAGCTGCAGCTGAAGCATTTGGAGCAGTCTGCTCAGAGACACAAGAATCATTCCAGGCCTGACTGGCACGAGGGAATGGTCTGCCTCCTGTGCAGTGGCACTCTTCTGAGAGGAGAAATGGAATTTATAAACATCTGAGCAGAAGCTGCTCCTCTCAGTCGCTTCTATGCTCATGAAGCTACAGCCTGACCTGCACAACCCCTGTAGTCAAGGGCCCTGTGAAGAACAAGGACTCCTGTGAGTTTTCCCTTGATTACCAAAACTCTCCCATAAATAACAGAGATTACTTTTTGGAAGTTAACTTATTCTTGGCACAGCTGGCAGCAAAACTCTTGCCAGTGTCATCAGGCAAAAGCATGACCAGTACCTGTCCAGGTATGTGCTCCTCATAGCCCAGTCTAGAAGTGTAGGCGTCCTCTGCCCGGACACAGTCCATGGCATGCTCTGCTTGTGGAGCTGTCCAGCTGTACACTTGGAAAGGAGTAGCTATCCTCTCAAAGGGGTGTCTCTGAACCCTAGTTTGGGAAAAACAGCAATTAAAGGAAGAATCCTTTCTATTCCAAGAGAATTTTCCCTGTGCTTGCACACTGGTCCTTATGGTTTATGATGTAACAGCAGCCCGCAGCGCAAACTCATGCGCTGCTGAAGGTCTCTTGTGTAATCTGTCTGCTCTCAGCAGGGGCTGGGGGCTCATCTCTAGCTACTTCTAGCCCAAGAAGCAATACAGTAAAGTAATTTTTAAATGGCCAGATAGTCACAGCAGTGGCTGGAGGCCACTGCTAATTTCAGCCCTTACCTAGCTTCACTTTCATCTCCTTAATGAAGCAGGAGCAGAGCTCCCAAAAGCCACACAATGTGCCTGTCAATCTACACCCCACTGAGCCCAGGCAGTTCATTAAGTGACTCTGAAGAATGACAGGGTTTTGCACAGGACCCACTGTCCTGGAGCAGAACAAATGGTCCCTACAACAAGCACGGGAGAATCAAACAATGCCTTATTGTTGTGTTATTATTATAGGAGCTAGAGGGAATTACAGAATATTAACATGCACAGACATGTTTAAAATAACCAATTTCTCTCTACCATAAGCCTACACAAAGCCCTCTTGCATTACTCTCATGGATATTTATGCTTCAGTCTCTTTTGTGGACTGGGGAGATCCTCAGGGTGCTGCCTGTCATTCAGTCAGGTGCTTTGTGGTCCTTGCAGCTTCCACTCACGTGTCCCAACCCCCCACCACTACACGAGCTCAGAGAAGCAAGCACTGCAATCCCTGCTGCACCAGTGGCATCCAGCTCCCCAGAACTAGCTGAGCCTCCCCAACTTCAAACTGGACTGCTCAAGGAATGAGAGAGGAAGAAGCACTGCTACCGTTTCTTCTGTAGAGCAGAGAAGTTTTTTTTGAAGGTAGGGCTGATCTGGTTAAGTAGTTCCACCAAGGAATGACTGAGAAAACTGGGGTTTGCAGGTTTGGGATTGAAGTTGTATGCAGTAGACCTGCAGGAGTAAAAAAAGAAACAGTCAGAAGCCACTGTCATACTTGAGACTTTCCACACCCAAGGAATGTGGAACTTGACTGAGAGCTCTTCATACATGCAGTATCAAAGGCTGCACCATGTGCCCTTGCCTGCAGAATGGGAGACCATGGGGCAACGAGGCAGACGGGCAGCAAGCACTTTACCCAGTCTCCCTGCATGAAACAACCAGTAACCCCGTACCTGGCCCTGATGGTGTTTTAATTTAGATCATCTTATTCATCTATCCCCAGGATCAAGAAAGGCTTGTTTTTATAGCTGGGAAGGACAGATTTCACAGAACTTCCCAAACACACCAAAGGTGCCTTTGCTTAACAGAGAATCCCCTCAGCCGCTCCAACAGCCACAACAGCCTCTCACAGTTATCATTTAAAAAAACCAAAAAAACAAAAAAAGAAATTATTTGTAGTCAAATCTACACCCAGCTCAGGGAGTTCTGACAGGCTGTGTTTTCACTTTAGGGCAAAATGAGATAGTTGCAATAGTCAGGAAGGGATTTCCTCCCAACTCAAAATCCTCTAAATAGCTGATGGTATTATGTGATGTTTAAACTTTCCCTGAAGCACCAGGCATTTAGCCACTGTGGAGAAGTGGTACCAGGCATAACTAAACAGCCCAATCCAGTATAGCAACTCCCACAAACCCATGTGAGCAGCAAAGTAAAATAGTCTGTTTCTGCTTAGGGAAAAAAAAAAAGGTGCAACTGTTTGTGAGTTGTTTTCCAGTTGGATGCTGCAGGGCAGGAAGCTTCTCAGTTACTCACTGATTCAAGTAAAATCCCCGGGTGGAGGCAGTGATACTGACGTGCCGATCCTCCACTGTGATGACGTACAAATACATGAGGTCCCCGTGCATCTTCCGGTTACCAGGAGGGGGATTCCAGCCACTCATTGTCAACACCTTTAGGCACTGCAAAGGCTGCAGGAGAACACAACAGAAGCAACTCCCATCAGCAGGAATTAATGTCTTTGAGTTAGCGTCATTCAATGTACATGCCAGATCCCTTTTACCTGCTGCCCTTGCTTGATTCCAAACCTGGTCTCCAGAGCACACCTTCCTGAGCCCTCTGCAGTCCACTAGTTTGCCTTTCACACCACGAGACATAGGTGAAAACAGACACCCTGGGACTTTGGGCTGCACAGCATATGGATTTCTTGCTGTACTTGTTTCCAAATGGCAGCTTCTAAACCAGAATCTGAATAGGAGGGCATGGGAAAGCTAAGGGCAATTTGTAGTGACCTGCAGATCCTTTCTCCAGGACTTTGCAGAGAAATGCTGCTTTCCCTTCTCTGCCACCCATCCCAGCAAGCCTGGCCCTTCCACACTCTGCAGATGCCCAGACTCCATGTCCAGTGTTTTGCACACCAGCTCCTGGACTCTATTCTTTTGGCTAAGCAGTGCTATCCCAGCACTCATTAAGCACCAAGCAGAGCAAATCCCAAAGTCTACTTCAGCTCAGCTTTCAATCCGTGACCACCAGTTTGCTGTGAGGAATGTGCCAACAGCTGTTTCAATGACACAGGAGAACTCTACCTTCCAGTCTCTGTTCTGGGGCTGAAGGGCACACAGGGGCCTCTCTTTGCTACCTGGCAGGATATGTTCAGGAGGGGTGCAGTCAATTTGTTCCATTTCGGTACCTTTCTTCTTCCGTTTTCCACTGTCTAGAACGGACAGAGACAAAGTCAGTTCTGGAAAGTGCAGCACTCCCTCCTCCAGTCATCATTCAAGGAGGGATGCAGAAGTGCTCCAAGTATTCTCTGCACTCCTAAATGACACAGAACAGCTGATTGTTACTGTGTGTTTAACTAAGCAAAAAGTCAGGGAATTAATCCACTGACCACACCAGAGATGTCTTTTTGACCCATACCTCCCAGGTCTCCTTCAGTGAAGACACTCAGGAAGGACAATGAGTTACAGTCCACACCATTGAAAGCATCTGATGGGTCAAGACTCTTCAGAAGGTCCCGAATGTGACGCACGTGTATCCTGGCTTCTCGCACTGTATATGGCTCTAATGAGCAAAAAGTGAAGAAAGAAGCTGGAATTACGACAGTTGCTTACTCCTTTAGCACACAGGTCTCCAAATGGAACCACAGTAAAGAGCTGACAGGTGGCCAAAATCACTCCCTAAGAAAACCCCCACTCATTCCCTCCCAAGTCTGAAGGAACTTGCCTTCCACCACTTTCAGCAGCGAGCCCTCTTGCAGTCCTTCAATTGTCTTCAGCTCAGCAAAGTTATCCAGGACATTGCCATCCAGCTGCAGGGAGAAGCAGGTCCGATGGCATGTGTCCTCCCGGTCCATCAGAACTTGATGGATTTCTTGTACCATCTCTTGAGGAGAAACCTTAAGAAGGTAAGAACCCAGATAATTATTGTTTAACCTTCCACGTGCTCTTGCCAAATTTTGATCCTCAGCTGCAGTATCAAAAACCTCTCAAACCTCTCTCTCCAGGCTTGGAAAGGCAGACTCTACCTCCCTTCCCATGAAGATCACTTCTGCTCCTGCTGGGAGGGCACTCTCACCTCTGGCAGGGTCAGCCACTTGAGTTCCACCCCATGGGCTTGGCACCCAGAGATGTAACAGCCAGGCACTGCACCAAGCACTTGGCATGGGACAGAGGTGAGAGGGGGCAGTGAAGGAACAGAAGGCAGTGTGGGAAACAGGGGCTTCTTCCCTTATCCATTCACAGCACATTAGTGGTGAGACCTTGAATGCTGCACATGTAAAACAGCCTGGTTCCTCCTCCCGATGAGTGAGGTGTCTGTGACAGTGCCACATCTCCACACAGCTCAGGGGAGGCCAGACCCACCCTGACCACTGGGGCTGCTCCCCCACCTCCCTGCTAGGCTCCAGCACCACTGACACTGCTGAGACACCCGGAGAACTCAGGGTAGTTTACATAAGCTGCTGTAAACAACATGGCCTCCTATTATTAGCCTATTAAAATTAACAGCCAGGGGGATTTAGAGAAGACAAAAAGCCAGTCTGAGATACAGCTATTTCCACAGGGAATGGGATTTTGCTGCACTCTCTGCCAGTCTTGAGGAGGCAAGAACTTCCCACTGTGTGTAGATTCCAGATGCCTCTTCCCAAAATTAGAGATACTTCATTCAAATAGTTTTTGGTGAAGTATCAAGCTAAATAGGACTAGGAATCAGAGCCCATCCCAACCTGGCAGCACGTCACTGTCCACATGACATGAGGCAGAGCTCTCCATGCAGAGGGAAGTGGAAAATGCATTGTTCCCTTTGTCTTCAGGCCAGTGCTTGAGCTCCCTGAGGTATGTTAGCACCTGTCAGTGTACCAAACCCAGGCTGGCCTGAAGCAGCATCATGTCAGAACTGCTGAGCAATCAAGGGATTTTCCCTTCCTCACTTAAGCCCAGAAATCATGTTTTCACAACACTTCTTTCAAACAGCCCAGAAGCGGGAAGGCCATTTTCCCTGTGCTCAGCTCCATACCCAAGCCCCTCTGTGACAGACAAAAAGCTACACCTCAGCTTCCCCTTGCTCCACACCTGGGATCCAGAATGAAACACCCTCCCTTGTCCTTGCAATGCCCTGGTGGGTCTGGACTAGACAGCCTTTTGCTCACATCTCCTCTTCCTTGGTTTTTCTCAAGGCACTGGCCAGGCAGCCTCCTGCACCCTCCATCCTTTGCTGCCTCCTTCCCCATTTAGTCCTGGTCAGAAGACAGACAGTTCAGGGAGCTGTGAGCAGCCTGAAAGTACTGTCCAGACTGGGGGCTAACAGGGCCTTTCCAGGCACTGCTTCCTTCCCTGCCTGCCTGGCTGAAAGGATCTAGCTCAAATACTCTCTCAGCACCTCTGTTCCCTTCCCCAGCTGGCGAGGGCAGGTACCTGCAGGGAAAAAGGCTCTATCCCTGGTGCACAGATCTTGACAGTAAATCCTGTATCCTGTATGACGATGACCTCCTGGTCGTTCCCATCTTCTCCTGGGTCAGCCTCCTCATGGCCATTCTGCTTGGCATCCTTCTCGCCCTTGAGGCTGTCATGTGGGCCGCTACCATTCATCAGTGCCACGCCAGACGGGTGCTCTGGGCAAGAAGAGAGGGTTTAGACAAGGTCCTCTCCAGGCTGCAGAAACTGGTCTGGACACTGGAAAGCCTGAGCCAATCAGGGCCTAAAAGGCAGGAAGAATTTTATTCTGCAGTTGTTCTTTACTACACAGAGGTGTCCCAGGCCCTTCCCTCCCTTTCCTCACAGCATTATTCAAGTGCTGTCACTCACATGCGGTGTTTGCATCTTCCACAAACCATGTGCAGAGAGGGGAGGGAAGGCAAGCAGGAAGGATGTACACCAGTGAGCTGCCTTAAAAAAACTCAATTAAAAAAAAAGGGTGTGTGGTGCTTTGTGGCCTGGAGGCAGCTGTAACCTCTGCACCAACACGTTAAAGAGCAGAGAGGGAGGCGAGCGGGCCGCGGCACCGCTGCACATCACGTGGGAGCCCAGTTTTATTCCACAGCACAAACAGCTCTCATGGCCCTGCCTGCATTTGGCTACCCTTCGCATTTCCAAAATACTTTGCAGACATAGCATGGTGCCAGGGTGTGGCTTTGCATAAGCAATTTTATTCAAGAAAATGGTGACAACATTTTGGTGACAACATTTTGGTGACAACATTTTAAGTGCTTGTTTAGACAGATGCGTCACAGGGCTGGGGAGTGCTCTGCGCCCACCTCACTGCTCCAATGGTTTCTTTTCCAATGCAGGGGATAGTGTCAGAGAGCTGGTAAGATCTAGGAAGCTGCGAGTCTCCTAGAGGAGCCTGCATCATCTGGACAAGGGTGGGGACCACACTAAAAAGGACTAAGGAGCTGCCAGGGGAAGTTGAAAGAGTGGAAAGAGCTGCTGACAGCAACTCTGGGAGATGACAGAGTACCACACACTCGGAGCAGTGGGTGCTGGAGAACAGCAGGCATCGTGTCCCTCAGGCTGTGCTCCCAGCAGGGCAAGGGCACACTCAGCTGGACCTCCAGGGTCACACCCAGCTTGGTGCTCTGAGGCACCCACAGATGGAGCAGGTAGGGCACTTTCCCAGGCAGCAGAAACAGGCTTTCTGAAAGGCTGCACAGGGTCAGGACAGCTCCAAGCCAGCCTAATGCCTCGAGGCTGCAGCCCAGCAGCCAGCTCCATCTGGCAGGTGTCTCCTCATCCTCACCTCCCTGCAAGGCACCAGTCCCCACTACAGGGAAAATGGCAGCTCGGCCTCCCTCACCTCACAGACTGGTGCTGTGGCATGAGGACCTACAGCTGTCACAGCCAGTTCTTCCCCAACTGCTCTGGCAGGCCAGGGAAGTCGTCCAGCCTTCACCATAACCCAGAAAAGGGATGGCAACACCATATCCCCCTGCACAGCTCTGAAGCACAACACGAGGCTGCAGGAACAAGTCCTGCAAAAGCATCCCTGGAAGGTCACATCCCTGCCCCAGATAACAACTGCCAACAGCAAACCCTCAGACTGTCAGGGCTGTCTCAGGACATGCTGAAAGGGCAAAAAATACAATGAGAGCATAACCATTCCAAAAGGCATCAGGTAGCAGAGCTACCTCACGCAGCCTTGGCTGCCTTCAACAGCTCAGCAGCTGCTGCTCGTGTTCCTTGTCACTGTGCCTATATCCCCAGCACTCGCTGCTCACTTCTTTGACAGATGAAGCCATTGGCAAGTCAGAAAAGAGGCCTGGCTCTGGCTGTAGCAAGCTGCCATCATGCTAGAAAGGAGGAAGAAAAGCTCCATTCGAGAATGCCTCAAGAGATATGGTGTCAGAAAAACCACACCATGCCTGAAGGGCTGGGGAGAGCCCCTCATCATACCCTACAGCCAGCACAGCCATACTCCTGGGCTGGGCTGACTGAACACATGGGGATCTGGAGGGAGTGCAGTCAAGCCACTACAGAAATGCTACACCTGGGGCTACCAGTACTGCAGACAGGATGACCTGCCAGGCACCCGAGCCAGGCTTGGCCCAGCCCCTGCCCACCCAAGCAGGGCAGTATCACTGAACTTGTGTTCCTGCTGTGGCAGCCAGAAAGGAGGCAGAATCTGGCTGAAAGGAAGGCTAGCACTGCAACCCATGCACACACCAGTCTGGAGCGAACACCTTCAGCAGCAAAGCAAAGTGAGACAGGAAAATCTGAATGCAGCAAGGGAAAGTCACCAGCCAGAACCACACTTCTGCTTTTCACTGCTCTGTGGTGTAAGATCCCCAAACTACCTAGTGTTTCAGAAATCAGAATACTGTTCCTAGTCTGCAGAAATACATGTTCACACCTTCCGTCCCTCTTTTCCTTACTTGAATGAAGGCAGGGCCAGCACAGCTCTGCACTTTGCAGCAAGAGTCATGTCATGGCAACACCTTCATGTCTCCTTATGCTAGAGGATCCAGCTCCAGCTAGCAGTCTTAAGTTTAGAATTTAAAGTTAAGTCTGGACTGAGAAAGACCTGCTGTGCAGCAGATTAACCCTCAGATGAGAGCCAGGCAAGGCTGTCCGGAGGGGTTCTGTGCAGAATGGGTATGTTTCAAGGAAGTGCGAGCTGGCCTGGAGGCCGTGCTGCCTGCTGGGCACTGACTCACCTCATGTGCTCCCCGAGGGAAGCAGAGCTGCACCCACCTGCCTTAAAGCGGGTCACCAGTTCCTCCCACTTGTTGAAGCCCGACTGTGTGGCAGCCTCAACAGTACCTGCACATCATGGGGAGGGAGGGAGGCACATCATGGGGCACTCATGGACTTCACGGGATTTCAGCCTACTGGAGACAGCAGGAGGAGGCACAGGAACACCTTAAAGACACCTGCAGAGACGTCTCTGCTGTTCCTCGCTCTCACTTCAAGCCCCAAATAGGCTGGCAGTTGTGTCTGGCTGCAGGCTCTCGCTGCCATGCGCTGCACCCGGATGGCTCATGGAAGGTGTTTGAGTCACAGGGAAGCAGTTCCACCTGCTCCAGGGGCAAACCTGGCCGCTCCCCCACTTACTGCCCTGCTCGCTGCTGCAGACGGAGATCCCTGCCAGGTCATGCTGGCCTTGAGACACAGGCTTGTGGTCTCAACCAAAGGCTGTGACCTCTGGTCTCCCCGTCATTCCAAGGGATGTGCCTGCATCCCAGCAAGGACCATCCTCCTGCACTTGACCTGCAGCTTGTCCCTGCAGGTGTGGTGGAGGCTGCCAAGCTCCAGCCCGTGCTGGCGGGCGGCTGAGCTGTACACGATGTTCTCATCGCTGCCCTAAGCACAGCCGAGCAATCCCTGCGCACACACAGAGCAGAGCAGAGCAGAGCATGGCCAGGCACCGGGGCAGCAACCCACACTCGCCTGTCTGTGGTCACACCTGGCACAAAGGATCAGACGGAGGATTAGGTTTCATCTCTGCACCTGGACAAGGAGTTCACATGCCAAGGTGACAATCATACTTTGTGTTTACAGCCAGGCTGCAGCGGTGGCAGGCACCTGGTGACTCCCAGCGCTCAGATCCTGGCATGAGGGAGAACACACACTGAACCCAAACCCTGCTGGCTGCACACAGCAATAGACAGCACAGATCCTAGGAGAAGTTAGTTAATAACTGATTTATATTCAAACAAATCCTCTAAACCGAAGTCAGACACAAATCCTTTTCAAAGATTATTGGATCCAAAAGTCAGTGACATTACGTTGCCTGGTCTGCAGGGACTGCTCTGTAAGTGAGGAGTTTCCTTCCCTACATTTAGTAACTGGAGAAATTGTTAGAGACAAAACTAAAAATTAAACCCCCTAACCCTTCCAGTACCAACTTTTGGAATGCATTTCCCATTATCAGCTCCAATGCCATTTGGAGGGGCACTGCAGTAACACATTGTGAAGGAAGAGAAGGAAAACCCATTGTCAGCACAGCTGATGGAGCTGCTCCACCCCTGCAGCTCAGGCCTGTCCTTGACCTGCATGCAGCTGAAGGAAGCCAAAGGTTACCTGTGCTGGTCCCTCATAGCTGCACACTCCCACCCAAGCTTCTGCAGGCTGGGCTGGGCAGATCTGCTCCCATCCTTTACAAGGGCCATGTTTGCAGTCACAAACAAGAGGGATTTGCCTTGTGAATTGAGAAAAAGACAAGCAAAATGCCTTTAAGTTTGCTTTGCTAACATGGACAAGGCACAGACAGGTCCCTCTGTGGTACGCACCCAGGTGAGATACCTCACCACCTTCCTCCTTCACCTGTGAAGTTAAAACATCACCTCTGCTCCCCTCCTTTGTGCCCCATCCCACAGGCACACACAGACACCCACCCCCATGAGGGGCAGACCAGTGTGGTGGCTCCATGCAGCAGGACAGAGCCCTGGGACTGAGCACCTGGGAGAGGGAGCTTCTTTTTCTTCCTCTTCTTCTTCTGCTGCTGCTTTGAGGGCAGAATCTGTGCCTGGGAATCAAGATCGCAGCTTGACCTTCTGCTGGGGCAGGCAGTAGGCTCTGTCACAAAACTAGCACTTGTGTCCTGAGCCTTAGGTGACATCTCACCAGGGGAAACAGGCAGCACAACTGCACTTCGAGCTGGCAGGGTTCTCCCCATGCTTGATGGCAGAGCAGAAGACAGTGTCCCAGGGCTCCCTGAGGAGGGAGCAGGACTTCTGCACTTGAGCAGGCTGTCCAGAACCACTGAGGCTGTGTGCAGGCACTCTGCCACTCGCCCCTTGCCCTGGCCAGTAGAATGTGCTCCAGGGCCTGCACTGCCGTCAGCTGCTGCCACGTGCTCCTCCCGGTGGCAGGATCTGTGGGCTAAGCCGCTGTCCTCAAGTTTCACACAGCTCTGGCAGGCCTCAAGTGACTGAGCATGATCAACCAGCCCTGCTGGCCTGTCCCCAAGGTCGCCTGGAAGGACAGTCCCTGCATGGGATGCCTCTGTCCGCCGGAGCAGGCCAACCGTGCCAATGCCAGGTCTCAAACCGCTCTTATCACAAACAGTCACCATTCCTTCTTTGTCCTTGGTCTCAGATAGGTCTTCGATGTATTCAGGGTCCTTCTGCAGGCTTCCAGTTACCACCTCACTGGGGATGATGTCTGGATACGGCCCAGCATACTGGGCAGCTTCTGGCATCTCCGGGAAGACAGCGCAGCTTGTGGGAGACTTTGGCAAGAGGGGCGACCTCTCAGTGGGTGAGCCAGAGCTGCGTGGCTGGAAGAGGAGATCCGTGACTTGCCTGCAGCAGTTTGCAAAAAGGCTGTTTCCCATGCCTGGCTCATGCAGCACCGGAGCAGAACAGTCAGCTGTGCTTCACACATACACTGAAGTCCCCACAAGGCACACACCCACGCGCAGCCCGTGCCCTCTGCTGCCTTCTCGCAATCAGACACTTGCTCCAGAGAGAACACCTACTTGGTCCCAGTGTGGCAGGACACAGACCAGCAGCTGACTCCGCGCAGGATCCCAGGTGCTGTGGGCTCACCAGAACTGGATGCTAGGATTGCAGCAGTTTCCCCAAAGTGCTGCGTGGAGCCCTTTGTGCAGCGCACGCCTTCACCCCGTCCCCAGCTGCCTCGACAGCCGCCAGGCCCGCAGCAGCAGCTTAGCTCTCCTGTCCTGCCGTGCTGCGGCGCAGCCAGGCTCACACGGGTTCCCAGGCACTCAGGGGATGCAGGCTGGGGCAGTTATAAATAGCCCAATCTCAAGTGCCACACCAGTGCAGCCTGGGACAGTGCTCTGCCAAACCTGAGCAAGCGAGACGCATTGAATTACAAGGCGAGGGCAGTTACTATGGCATGCCTGGGCCCGGCACAGCCATCCATACTAAGCAGGCGAGCACAAAGCGTTCCGCAGTGAACCAGTAAGCAGTTTCTAGACAAATTTTCTCTCCTCTCACGCTCGTCTGCCATATAAAACACAAACAAGCCACAAAACCACATACACAATCCCCTAACACCTCTCCTCTCTTCATGCTACTTGAAGAAAATCACAGCAACTGAAGCAGGGATTATGGAGCTGGAGCCTTCTCCAAGCCCCAGGTGGCCCAGGGAAGTTGTGGCCAAGCAGCCACTGCTCACCTCCAGTGAGGCCGTGCCACAGCCATGGCACAATCCAGGCATCACTCCTTCAGCACAGGACATGAGCTCTGGAGCCTCACGACTCGGTACCCCTCAGTCCCATGAGCCAGTACCAACTCTCAGATCACACAAGCATCATGTTTTTATTGTGATTTGTGATTTTTGAAGGACTTCAGATGTATTAATAGCTTCAACTCTTCCTCCTTACCAAGAGATCTCTGGGAAGAGATGTATTAATAGCTTCAACTCTTCCTCCTTACCAAGAGATCTCTGGGAAGAGGAGGAATCTCCTAGAAGTACCTGGTCGGGTCTTGTGAAGCTGAGCTGCATTTCTTTGACTCCGGCCAAAGCAAGCTCACAGCTGCATGTATGTGTTAGCTCTAACCTGTGAGGGCTGGTCTCAGCACAGCAAATGCAAATTAAATTTTAGCTAAATAATAAGTGAAAATAAATAAATAGTTTAATGAATCCAAATAAACTGACTAAATGAATAAGCATTAGCTCCAGCAATGGCCCAAATGAAAACATTTCTGCAGGACATCCCATCAGAGGAGGTGAGGTGGGAGTCATGTGGAGGTGCCTCCCTCTGCCTCCCCTGCAGAAACCACAGCTTCCCAGGAGCTTCCCACTTTAGGTACAATAAACACTTGTTATTTTTTAATAAGAGGACTTTTAATAAGAGTCCACAGTGAAACATTAGAGCTGCTCTACTGTCATCATTAAACTCAAATTGGTTCTAAGACATCTGTGGGCAGAGCAATGCAAGCTCAGCATTCATTTTTCAGCAGCTTCACACCACTGGGACTGGCTCAGAGAGAGAGAGCAGAGCATGGTAAGGCTGCAGCCTTGCAGGGCTCTCAGCAGGGCCAAGCCCCTGTGTGGAGAGGACCTATAGCAGGCTGCCAGTCAGACAAAAGTGTTGACAGAAAGAAGGCGGCAGCAGGATCCCCGTGTGTCTGTGAGAAGAGAAAGAAGATAAAGGTAGAAGTAAACAAAGAACATCTGTGCTGCAAAAAGCATGATGGAAAACCAGGATTTATCTGTACTTTAGATTTTTGGAGATGCTTTCTCAAAACAGTGTTTCCACCAATGGACTTGAGGGGTGATGTGATGATGGCCAATGGGATGGGGTGCACTATGGGGGCAGAAGGGTATAAAAATGGTGTGAACGAGCACAATCAAAAGCCTTGGATGAAACTTCTTAAGTATCTGCTTTGTGTTGTGTCTGCTCCAACAACGATACCCCTGGACATCCACAGGGTCCCAGAGCTGCTGGCTCAGGCACTTACGGGTGCTGAAATGCCTTGCATTGTGTCTGGCACCCTGAATTACCCACCTGCATTCTCCACAGCTGGGAACTACATTTAAACCCATTTGTAAACTTTCTATTTGGCCAGAACTTTTCAGGAACTTATCCTTGAAACTGGCAGTCTGGGTGACCCTGCTACAGTAACATGCAATTCAAACACCACAAATCAGGCACTAAGAAGAGAACAAATGCAAAGTGCAAAGACCAAGAACAACAAAACATTAATGGTGTCAGGAAGAGCATGTTTCTCAAATTTCAAGAGAGCCGAAGGAAGGAATTGTATTTCAGACAAAAATCAAGAACCAGCTAATAATTCTCCAAGTCTCTGTGCCTTACTCTTACACATACCTTAGTTTCAGAAAGCTGCTGGGACAGCAAGAGCAGCGAACTAACCTGTGGTTCTCTGGGTACGGTTTGGAGGGAGATCTGACAGCTCCGATGTCCTCAGCAGCTCCAGTTCTCCAGTGCAGGCTCACCCGGCCCCGAGCCACTCGAGCTGCACACGGCTCTGGGGACAGGACGGGGCAGCTGCTCCCTGCAGCTCTGCAAACATGTGCTGCCAGCAGCAGCCCGGGAAAGCTGCCCGTCCAAGAGGAACCCCTCTGCCAGGGACATTGAGTGATCCCACCCTCCCTCGAAGTGTCCTGA
The DNA here is from genome assembly GCA_013399455.1 of Anthoscopus minutus. Taxonomy (NCBI): domain Eukaryota; kingdom Metazoa; phylum Chordata; class Aves; order Passeriformes; family Paridae; genus Anthoscopus; species Anthoscopus minutus. The sequence goes on along the minus strand of VWYI01004135.1, from coordinate 306,534 downwards.
CCCGAGCTGGCACCACAGCCCAACCTGCAGCTGAGCTTCCACGTCGTGGAGAATCCGCAGGCTCCAGGGACACCAACAGCACAGAGAGAGCAAGCAAGGCACAGCACAGCTTGCTAACAGCCAGGATCCACATTACCATTCCCAGTCTCATCCAGCCCCAAGGGCAGGAGGCTGGCTAGTGGGGAACCTGGGAAGCAAGGCTGGTCTCAGGCTAATCCAACCTGCTGAAGCTCTAGGCAAGATTCATGATCCTGCAGGTTTATGTCATTGGACATAGCTACATACAACTTCTCTGAGCCTGCAGCCTCTTCAACAGTTTGTAGTGGAGACTGTCTCTTGAAAGTGAAAGCCAAACTAAGGAAATGCTTTTTTAAAAAAACATGCCCACCAAAAGCTAATCCAGAGACAGCTTTGCTACTATGGCAAAAATCTGACCTACTGCCAAAAGTGACAGCCACTGCCACCACAGGAGGAACCACGCACTGGTTTTCATCTTTGGCACACTGTCCAAGCACTGCCCCAAGGACTGGCATTGCTTCTCAAATGCAAATAAAAAAATGCATGAACTTCAGACCTGTAAAGCTGCTAGAAATAACAACTCTCCAGCACAACCAATGGAGCACAATGCAGGAAAGTAAAGCAAGTGCTGGGAAGCTGCACCAGGAGAGGGGTGTGCTGCCAAGTTTAGTCATGTACAGACAACAAAGGTAAACACAGGACTCTGCAACATGGTGCTGGTTTTACTGTGCACGAGGCAGTTCTAAGTCTGCAGGTGGATTTATCTCAGTGCGTGTTCCTGACCTACTTACTTCCACTTTTCAGCTGGGAAACCCAGGAGCAAGACTGCTCAGGCAGAGCAGAGCGCTTCCAGTGGGAGCTCAGCTCTTATCCCACTGACAGGACCACTCTGAACATGATCCCCTCGGGTTCCCATCCCTCATCCTGCCATACAGATGCTGTGTTATCACACTCCTTTCCTCTTCTTAACCTTGTAGTAGTGATCAGATTTCTCTTGCACAACTTTCCTCCGACTGTCCCCCCTGCATATCAAAAACCCCGACTACCAGCAATTCAGTCCTTTCCAAAACACCAGTGAACCTCCAAGGTTGGGCAACAGACAGCGATAGCAGATCCCCAGATTAAGAATCAGCCTTCTGACCTTGTTGTAAATGCACAGCTACCCTTGCCTCTACAGCAGTTTTCCATTAACACCTGCACTCTTCGCTGCTCTAATGGGAGATGTGTCTGAAAGCAGGGGTGGCTGGGGAGCTCGGGGACAGAGGGACTGAGCTAGGAGAAGGCAGATTTGGGCAAGGTTGAAAGGCATTTCATGGTAGGTAGAAGCACTGCTAAACCTGTATGTGAGAAACTTGTTCTAAGGCAGTGAAGACAGTAGGAATAAAAATAATCCAAGAAATGCTGCACATAATGGCTGTCTTTGATCTCACACCAGCTGACAGGAAAGATAACTTTCACAAAACTGGCCCCCATCAGAAATCATTACAGGAACCCCAACTATCCATGCTTTTGTGTTTCTGCACTCAGAAGGACAGAGTAGTCCCAACAGTTTCTAGGCTGGGGAAGAGAGCAGCAGCCATCAGCCCTCTCGAACGGCACAGAGCCCAGCACCCGAGCCTGGGTGCCTGGCACAGCTCAGAGGGGGGTTTCTGCAGCAAGGAGCCCGCTGGCAGCCTGCCACAGCTCAAGGTACTGAGAGGTGCCCTCAGACACAGCCAGCGCCTGCCCACATGGACGATCTGCAGGCCACACACAGTGCTGGGAACACCAAAGCCCAGGAACCAGCACTCATGAAGCCAATGCCAAGGTGGCCAGGCTGACCCTGCTCCTCAGCAAGACCTTCCTCTGCTCCTCCCCAGGGCCCACATAAGCAATCCCCAGGGTCCAAACACACAAAGGACTTTTCCACCATCCGAGTTCCCTCAGCAATCAATTGTAGCTGGAGAGTCACGTTTTAACCCAGTTGCTGCCACTACAGGCATGATGCTTGCTTCAAAATCCAGCACGTGGGTGAGAGGGGAGGCTAACAGCACTGAGCTTCCCACTCTTGAACTGCATTCAGCCTGCTCCACTACTAAATGCCAGTGAACTTTGCTTTAGGTGACAAACTTCAAAAATCCACCTCGGTATCATAAAATCAGCAGGGGATGGAAGCAATGTGTGCGTCAGTCACGGGATTCACGTGCCTCAGGACAAAGGCCAGCCACAAGCCATGCTGCTTCTACACCTTTTGTTTGTACTTTAGAGATCAGAGAAAAGAGCTGAGGCTGAAATGCGTGCTCAGACTTCTAAGTTCTTGAAGATACAAACACCAAACTGAGCAAACCCAGGGCAGGTGGAAGCATTTCAGGGTCGGTGCCAGCCTAGGAGCTGGCACTGAGAACAGCGAGGACACGGAGTTGCACACTGTGCCTGGCCTCAGCCACTCAGACTCCAACAGAGAGCAAGAACAGCCAGCACGTAATTAGTTAAACCTCCAACTTCCAGCTGAGATGTGGAACAAGCCTCAGCCCTTTCGAGGAAAGCTCTTGCTTCTGGGTATTTTCTAACATGTCAGTGGCGCCCGCAGCCCCAACTTCCAGGAGGACCCAGCCCTCTGCTGCCCACCGCCCCCGGGACACCCACGTCTGTCCGTGGGCAGCACCATGCGGTGCCCGGAACGAACTCTGCACCTGCGCCGGGAGTGCCCGCCGCCGCCCACGGGCTCCCAGGAACGCCCCCGCAGGCCGGGCACGGGCGCTCCCGGCCCGGGCCCCCCCGCGGCCGCGCGGTGGAGCAGCCCATGAAGGTGACCTTCACCGGGCCCGGGGGCTCCCGCTCCGCCGGGACGGGCACGCCCAGAGCCGGTGTGCCGCCCGATTCCGCGGCTCCCCCGGGCCCCGGCCCCGGTTCGGCCCCGCTGCGGCTTGGGAGACCACCCGAAATCGCGCGGCCCGGCCTCGCTGCGGCCTCCGGCCTCGGCAGCCAGCGCAGCTGCGGGGC